>JAGSMP010001182.1:0-92040 GCA_029286625.1 Parnassius orleans | reverse complement strand
TTGGCCCAATTTCAACACACCTGCTAAATAAATAATACCGAAAATGCCTTTATAGTAGAATCCGTCAATTTGGCATCACGTTCTCTGGCATATTTTTGTTAAATGTGCTCGATCTTTATGTTAGTATATTTTACTATCAGATCAATTACAACGTCATCTAAGAAAGAGATATACAATCCTCAGCAGCAGCTTTCTCCCGGGCGATTCCTTTTGGTCCTGGGTACTAAAACAATGTTGTGACTGCAGTTCTTCCTCTATTCGATGGCGCAGTCTTATTCAGCAGTATTATCCACCAATGTAATACTCCTCGCAGCCAACTGTGAGGAATCATCTTGTCCTAGTTCAGAAACAGTTACGGTAGGTAGCTCATTTGGAGTTTCTTCTTGCTTCCTGATTCAGATTGGTGGTCCTGCACTCCAGAAATCTTCTTCATCGTTTGAGCTGGCTTGCAATTTTGTTTGTTCCGTAATAAGTACCTTACAATGTGCGAAGAATCGAAGAATACTTTTATAGGACGAGTTTTATCATGGAAGTATTTTCCCAATCTTACAGTTTTCAGAGGTTTTGGGCAATCCGTTTTAATTTGTGTGAATGTATTAATAACTTCGTTTAAGTCGTGTTGTTGTCTCATGGTTGCATCTTTATTATTTAGTTCCGGAACTCCAAGCAACACGACGTTTTTCATACGTTCATAGCGGTCTTGAAATTCTCTGATAATGTTTTCATGCAAATCAGTAGGAGAGTTTACATCTGTAAGATGCGAAGGCCCCACCTCATGATTTTTCAATAGGCTGATATCCTTTTGTAGATTTACGTTTTTTTGCTGTTTTTCGGAGTTCTCGGTTTTAATGCTGGTTAGTTACTTATGTATATTATCATACTTCAGAGATAAGTTTTCAGTTGCGGTTCTTAAGGTTTTCATTTCATTTTTAATTTCATTTAAATCCTGACGTATGTTTGTGGTATCCTCTTTTTGTGCTTTAGCAAAATCTTTGAAAAATGCCATTATTTCTTCACGAAACGAGTTTATCTGTTCATTTACTTGATACTCGAAATCCGGGTGCTTTCTCTTTCTTTGGTTTACAAATGCATTATTATTTTCCTGAGTTAGTGAATACAGATCTGGGCTTGAACTGTTTCCACTACCACTCATACTTAAACTGCTTTTCGGTGAGTGTTGCACGCTCATTTTATTGTATTCTGTATGTCGTTGACGTGTAGTATCTTATTTTCATTAATAATATTGCAAACAAAGTAAACAACTCAGGTGAGTACTTGGGTGGTGAGGCAGGATCGTAGTAGTGACGTCGCACGATTAGGTATGTGTTGTAGCAAACTCGTACTCGCGAAAGTCGTAGCGGAGTGCTACGATGGAGCGTAGTGCACTTGAGTCACTCGGTGTGGTTTGGCAAAACTCGTGTCGCAGTGAGCAGTGCGCCGAGGACACGTCCCCGATGCACGCTTCTAGTTGTCTTGTGTGAGGTAGGTCATGGTTGCTTACGATTATTTGACTTCCAGTGGGATATTTTTCTCGTATCTCGGGAAATGTAGATTTGTCGAAAACTTTTGAAGCACTTGATAGTTTCTATGTGTAAGTTTATTTTAACGGTAAGTTCACTGGTAAAAGAACACTGCACATTTATTCGAGGTGATATTATGGAGCGCGGTCGTAAATACATATGTGTCATGCATTATTGTTTTAAGTAAGTAACATTTTTATGGCCTTTACTGTACTGTAAAAATTAATGTTCGAAATAACTGTATTTTAATTTTACGACAGGCCACGCAGAAAGTTCTGCGACTTTTTTTAATGACATCCCATAATGCCTTCCAATGACAACGCGCCCGCTCATCGAGTGCTCGAAATAAAGGACTTCCTGGACACTAAACTGGTATAGTAAAGCATTTGGGTCACCCTCCCTACTGCCCTGATGTGGCACCGTGTGGTTTCAATTACTCCCTAAAATTAAGAATTAAATCAGCTGAAAGGAATCCAGTTTTCATTGTCAAAAGATGAGCTACCAGCTTTCAAGCAGGCCGTATAAGAGGTGTCTGAGCCGGACCGGAAAAAGTGTTTCAAAAATTGAATTCAGACGCATGAAAATTTGTATAAAAACTGGCGAAGAATTCTGAAAAAAAATGATTAATAAAACTTTAACTATAGAACTTTTTAGTTTCGCAAAATTTTCCGTAACAGTAACGTATACAATTATATCAAAGAAGTAAGTACATAATGCTATTAAATTATGTTGTACTTGTTTGATATCGTTAGACGAATAATGGGGCATTATAATACCTTATGTTGTTCTCCAAAACATATACTTTTTACCACGGTAATTATCTGTGACAGAATATTATGTGATTGTGGTGTCAATTGTATTCCTACCGAGCCACTCACTAACATACAATACTAAATATTTAAATTTTATGTAATGTTTGTTTGTTACACTTCTTTATTAACTATTGTTTTTACTGCCCATTTTATTCGCAACTTTCAGAATAACATGTGACTTTTTTTAGTAAAACCTTTCGTGTTTTTTCGATATTTTTTTTTATAGGATAGGGTGACAAACGAGCACACAGTCCACCTGATGGTAAGTGATTGCTGTGACCCATAGACCCCCTTTTCCAGCAAAAAGGGTCTCCGGTTCTCTACACTCACCATACGAAACACAGCAGTGCCAACGCTGGTATTCTGTGAGAGCGTGGTCCTTCCCCGGTCGAGCCGACCCATTCGTGCTACAACTATACTACTAATATAGCTGCAGCATGGCTCTACCACGTATAAATAGAACTTTATTTTGGTTTTTTAGATTAAACATTTAGAGAGTATTATAATGTCAGAGTTTTTGGCGTCGTTCGTCTTGTTTTGTTTGTCAGTTTGTATGACTACTTCAAGTTGTATGACTAATTCAGTATTTGGATGACTAATTCAATTCTGCTTTTTCCATTTGTGCCCAATTTTTCCATTATTTTTTAAGCTCCGCTGCTTCCGAATCTTCACTTGTTAACACAAAATAACGGTGTTGTTTACCTGCTTTTTGCTTTTTGATACGTATTTGGCAATGGAAAAAACTCTATAAATATTTTAGGGCTTTCTAAAAGATTTTTGTTTGCTTCGACATCCACGACCACCCACTCACCTCCAACAAATTCTAAATTTGCTGCCTAGTTGATGAAAAACATAAGGGTTAGTTTTCTTTCTGATACTCAACAATAATCTCTGCAGGTTGTATACGCTCTGGTACTGATAAATCATTAATAAGTGAAAGGACACAAGGCAAATTTGATATAGGTATTTCTGATTCAGTCGTTATTAGTCGTTATTCTTAAAATATTTGGTAATTCATATGCACGGAACGGTAATCATCTAAAATGGCTTGCTGGGATTTCGAGGGCATCGGACACTTTGTTTAATCCACTTTGTCTGGACTAAATGAGCACAACCCACATGTCTCAAAACCATTTGATAACGTAGATTTATTTCAATACGGTAAAAGTCTTGCTAATATAGGCTCGCATATGCTTTAGTAACCTTTTTGTCAAATTGTTTGTCCGTCATTCGAAGACAGGTTTACGCCACATATCTTTGATGGGCCGAAATGCAGTGATATCAGCTGGTTGCAATAGTCGCGTTGCATTCAGGTTAAGGGCTATAAGTATTATGGCGAGACTTGGGCAAAGTTGCGCCAGCTCAAGATAAGTGTGGCTCTTATAACCATCTATAAAAATAATCACTGAAAAGTAACATTCTTTATTGTAGGACTGATGAAAAAAGTTTTATTTAATGGATAAAAAGTTCTGCCTTTATCCACCCATTTTCTGATAAGTAAATAACGTATTTAAGATAGTAAATAACCCTCTCTCTAGGCACTAACTTTTGAAAGTCTGATCACATTTTCTATAGGGGGAAAATAGTCATAGGTTTTACCGTCTACTCCAAAGAACAGTGATGCAAGACTTCGATTAGACATGATCCACCTCATAGACGTTTTATTCTCCCTCTATAAAACGGTTTGTAATGGGGTTTTTGTTCAAAAACCTCACACCATTGTCATTTTATGACATTGAAAACTATGTCAGGACCAGGTCGGCTTTTCAGCTTCTTAGGTTTTTTGACTTTACTTATTTAGCGGGAACTATAAATTCGCGCGTGGAATGTTAAATGTTTGTGCGGCAGTTATTTTTCCATACAATTTTCATAGCTTCCAAAGCGCCCACTCTTAACTATCGGTATTCTTCATCAATTTAAAATATGAAAAAGGTAAGTTATAATCATTGGCACTACTCAAGGGATACAGTGCCAAGAATAGATTTTGGACAAAAGAAAGAAAGTATAGTGTTTGACATATATGCCAATAATTATGTTGTCAAACAAAGTAAAGTATAATCATTGGCACAATTAAAAAAGCCGATGCTTCTATTTCACAACGATTAAATAACGTTTAATATGCTTTAATGACGTAAATTGATAAAAGTAGACAGAAACTTGCATATAAACTTACCTAAAAATCACTTTTTTGTCTCAAAATCTAGCCACAAAACCTTAACTTTTGTTAAATTTTAACGGATTTGTCCACACACATTTGTTTAAAACAGCCCTTATAGGAAAATAGTTGACGCTTTGAATATAAGTGTGTATTGTTAGTATAAGTAATTATATATCCTAGCAATATCTGTGTAGCTGTGATATAGAAAAAGGAAAACATTCTTAATATTCAGATTAAAATAGCAAAGTGCCAATCATTGAAGGAGTGCCAAGATTTGTACTGTTTACCCTAATAAGTATTATTTAAAAATAACATTTTGAAGTTCGTGAGTAGAAGAGTTGTGGTAGCTCAGGGGATAAGCGCTCGCTGTAAATTTCATAGTACGCAAGCAACCCGGGTTCGATCCCCGCCGGCACCAATCAAATTGTTAATTGCAATTTTTAGTGCTGATTTATCACGTGCTCGGCGATTAAGGAAAACATCGTGAAGTAACCTGCATATCTGAGAAATAAGAAAAAATATATTTTCGAAGACATGTAAACACGCATTTAGGCAGCGCGGCGGACATTCCTTTGCCCTAAAATCCTCTCAGAAATTAGAGGAAGCCTGTGCGTGCACATCAGTGGGACGTATAAAGGCTGTAGCTTTAACTTTAACTTTTATTTTCTACTTCATGTTCTACAGAGCTAATGTGAAATAAATGTTAACCAAACTTGACCAATGCAATAGATTTATTGTTACTACTATAGCAGTTTCGTCACGACTAATAAATAGTAAATTAAAAATAAATATCTGCGTTTACGCCAAAAGTAATGATTGCTTACAATAGACGGTGGTATAACCATCTTGTTTACGCCAGGCGCAAAATACCCAGGCGTGGAAGGGGAAGCAGCGTCAAAGGTGCGAAACGCGTCTGGTACCTACTGTGACCGTCAATCTACCTGCCGAACGTGACTATTGAGGCAAATCCTGCCTGCAGTGGGAGAAGCTATCTCTAGCTAACTTTTAACTAACGACCACACAGTCCACCTGATGGGAATTGAATCTCGTGGCTCATAGACTCCTACATTCATCCTCGAATGCAGATACGTTGTCACCCGAAAAGAATAAGATGGAATGCTCATTACCAGCTTTTTTTTTATAAAACTGAAGTGACAAACAAACTTACAGCCAACCTGATGGTAAGTAGCTACCACAGTCCATGGACACATGCAGCCAATTTTAAACAAAAAAGCTACAGATACCACTTCTGTTGTCACCTCTGAGGACTAAGAGTGAATGCCTCACAGCCTGTAGTTATATTGGCTCACTATACCACAGCAGTGTGAGCACTACTATTTGGCTGCAGAAATACGTAAGACGGTGGTACCTACGTATATGACGTTAAAAGTCCTTACTACCTCATAAAAGGGCCTACCGTTCCCATAACAGACAACAAAACGATGTGAAACAAAGTTATCGACTATTAGAGTAAATGAATAGTTACTGAGACTGAGATACAGCTCGGCTTTAGAAACAATAATATTGATTCTCGGTTCTGTATATTATGTTAATTTTACTTTAAATAAGTCAGTTGAAGAACATTATTATCCCGTTCAAAACCCAAAGTAAAGTAACTTCAATAAAGCAAAATATTAGGAGAAGTAGCGGTATATTTTATAAAAGTAATCTTAAAAACTTGGAGGAAAAATATACGTAATATTCTAATTTAACTTCCCTTCTTCAAGTTTGAGGAGTTTATACAAGATTATTAAATTATAACGCTGTAAAGTTTGCTCTAGATATTTTTTGGAGGGTCAACTTCAGCTGTAAGATAATCAAAGATTGTTTAGAACTCCATTGGTCTTTATTTAATGTTACCCAGGTTTGTATATGAATATTAAGTTTATATAAAAATTTATTTCTTCTCAAAAAAATCATTATAATATAGTAAGTAGCACCGTGTAGTGTCGGTGTAAGTATATCCACTAAACCTTATCAACGCGTGGGTATCGAATAAGGCGACAAAAGGAAACAAATGGTGACCAACCAGCCGTTGTTCAGCAGTGGACCTTCGATAGGCTGTAACGGTGTAATTGCGTGTTATATTAATATAGAACAACTACATCAACATCAAGCATAAAATAATCTCCTGCAGATCTTTAATCACTAAATAAATATGCTAATGAACATACTCAGTATGACCTTAGATAGATAGAGCCAGTATTTGGTTCACGAAAAATAAACTTTTTCTCTCTATTTTTCTCTATTATTTTTCATAGAGTAGGGAGTATCAGTCCGAATAAAACTTCAAAATCACTAAGTTTAGAACTAACATATTATGAAGATAATCATTTTTTGTATTCCAACCATTAATAAAGCCGGCCAATGTTAACGATATGCAATGAGGCGGCTTTAGTCAGGAATGCTCGATCCTAGAGAAGCTAAGATGCACTGTCAGAGGCACGGCGACAAATACAACAAAGAAAAAAAAACTTCAAACATACCGATTAATTGCCCTTTGAAAGCGGTTTTTCTCCGCACTAATAAATTTCACATTAAAAGTATAGGTACTATGAAATTTCTGATTCCAACTTGCATGAACTGGTTTTGAATGGAATGGGAAATAGTTTTATTTTTATTTAATAGTAAATATATTTTACTTGCAAAATTTTTTACATAATACATAAACACTCACGCCTGTCACCCAGAGGGTTAGGCAGAGACTACGGACTTCCATTTGGCACGATCCTGACACACCTCTCTCGCCTCATTTACATCCATATATCTACGCTAGGGATGGCAATCTGAGATCGATTAATCAAAGAATCGATTTTTCAGGCCCAAAAGATCGATTTTTTTTAAATCGATATGCACTACTGAATCGTTCCAATGAATCGATATTTCACCCTTAAAAATTGCCATTCGATTTTTTTGTTTTGGTAAAAACCATAATATTACGGTGTTGTCGGTTAAAGGGTTAATTACTCAAAAAGATGGCTGTATGCTTAATTTCCTTCGCCTCCATTTAATTAAAAATACGTTTGTAGTCTATGACTTTTTGTATTTGTTGATTGATATTGCATCATTAATTTGTTTATATAAGCAAACTGTGTCGTAATATTATACTATGATTAGCGAAACAAATACTTATTATTGTGTATATATATTTTGTGTATATATAGCACAGTACTGCACTTGCACTGGAAAGTCGGGGCTTAAACGAAGAATTTAAACACTAATTATCGCAGGCAGTTGTGCATCTGAAGTATGATCCTATACTGTACTGGCAAGAACAAAAAACTCTATTTATCACGACCTTCACTCAATAGTCATGATGTATATGAGTATCGTGGGATCATCTGTTCCTTGTGAGCGCCTTTTTTCAAATTGCCGGCAACATCGCAAGTGATGAGCGGAACCGCTTGAATCCCAGTAGACTTGAGAGACTATTGTTTTTAAAAAGTTTAGATATGAAGAATAGAATAGAATAATTTTTTATTTAATATATATATCACATGTGTAATTCTTATAGAAAGTCATTTTTTACTTTACCACTGGTTCGAAAAAAACCCTCTGTCCTGGGAAGAACCAGCAAGAAACCCAGCGGGACTTTTTTTAAAGTAAATTTTACATTAATGGTTGTAAAGTTACAGCCTATATACGTCCCACTGCTGGGCACAGGCCTTTTCTGAGAGGGTTTTAGGGCAAGGAAATGTCCGCCGCGCTGCCCCAATGCATTAATTGTTGTATAAACATTAATGGTTGTACAAACTATTTACAAAATTTATTTTAAAAACTGCTTGGAAGCGACCACCTCATTCCCAGGGGTTATTATCAGCCATGTATTCATTTATATTATAATAACCCTTTTTATACAGTTTCAGTTAAACAAAACATTTAAACTTGGTAATAGAGAGAACCTGTATACTTTCCGGGACCTTGTTGTAATAGCGTATACATTGCCCCAAGAATGAATTACTGAATGTCGAGTAACTGGTATCACTAGCTTGTGTTTGTTCCTAGTGTTTACAGAATGTATATCACTTTTTTTACTAAAACTACCTTTGTTTTTGTGAAAATACATTAAATTTTCGTAAATATACTGAGAGGCCAAAGTTAATATATTTATTTCTTTAAATGTATCTCTAAGAGACTCTCTCGGGATTTAGGTTGTAAATAGCTCTAATGGTCCTCTTCTGTAAAACAAAAATAGTTTCTGAATCAGATGCATTTCCCCATAGCAAAATCCCATAAGATATTATGCTATGGAAATAACTGAAATAAACTAATCTAGCTGTCTCGACACTAGTGAGACCTCTAACCTTTTTTACAGCATAGGCTGCAGAACTTAGTCTGCTTGCTAGTTTGGATATATGGGGGCCCCAGTGAAGCTTTGCGTCGAGAGTGATGCCAAGAAAATCAGTGGATTCAACAGGGCTCAGTTCTTCCCCATTTAAAAACACATTGGTATTCAGATTTTTAACATTCAATGTCGTAAATTTAATACATTTAGTTTTATTTCCGTTTAAATGTAGATTATTAACGTTAAACCAATGCCCTAATTTTGATACAGCAATATTCACTTCGTCACATTTAAATGATTGACGATTAAGTTTGATAATCAAGGAAGTATCATCAGCAAATAATATTATATCATGATTATCCCCTACAAGGGAAGGTAAGTCATTAATATACACTAGAAATAGGAATGGGCCGAGAATCGAGCCCTGAAGGACACCCATCAGTACATGTGACCCGGAAGAACTTTTACCATTGATAATAACTTTCTGCGTTCTATTAATTAAATATGAAATAATAAGTTTAAGCGCTGTGTTCTTGACACCATAGTATTGTAGGTTCCTGATTAATGTCTCATCAAGAAGATTTAACTTTTTCACGTAATAAATACATTTTGAAAATAAATGTCTTCTTTCATACCTGATCCGACTTTGATACGGTAATAAAAATAATTGCTATTATCGAATTCCCTGAACTAAAAAAAAATGATTTTACTGATAAAAGATCATTTATTATGGTATCTTTCTTGTTTTACATAAAATGGATTTATATTTACTCTTCGATTTATATTTACGATTAGAGCCGGGGCGGCATAAGAGGCAGCTGAACTGAGTAAGTGGCGCAAATATGAGTCTCTGAGAGATGACTACATATTTGTGCCATTTGCTGTAGAGACTACCGGTGCGTGGTGTCCACGTGCGGTGAAGTTCTTAAAGGAACTCCATCCACGGCTGGTCGTTGCTGCTGGTGATAAGAGGGCTTTCTTTCTCGCTCAAAGGCTGAGTATAGCCATTCAGCGGGGAAACGCAGCCAGCGTTCTTGGCACGATACCGCGTGGAGTAGGACTGTTTGATAATTAAATTACTAGTTTTAGTTTTTTTTTATTATAGTTTTTACGATTTATATTTGATCTTTTAGACCTAGATTTTTTTGTGAATCGATACATCAGCTTACGATTCGAATCGATTTAAAAATCGATCTTTTTCGGAAAGTATTGTCATTCCTAATCTACACATTCATGCTCGCCGCTTAAGTGTACTCTAACTACTCTACTTGCAAACTTGCGTTTTTACTAGATACGCTTTAATAAATAGATAAACTTTATTTCAGTCATGTAATAATGTGTATATATGTAAATCGTACAGTTTTTTCAGCGTCCGGAATATCCTTTTAAATTCCTTTTAAGAAGTAACAAAAGGATGCCTGTGTTAGAATATTCTGCTCTTCCATAACAAGTCACCTTCATAAAGTGTGTTTTGAACTAAAACTTTAACTAGAACTTATCGCTGCTGTGGAATGAGCTTCGGAGTCATCGTAACTTTTCGTTATTATACAGTTTCTCAACAATTTTTGACATTTTGTACTTATTTTGTGAATATTATATATACATATAAAGGTTAATATTTTTTAATGTATTTAATAATTAAATTATACGCATAAACAGAAATTTAATTATATTGGTTTTAACTTTGGACTTCCCAACTCCAGGAATTTGGTTTCACTCCATAAAAAGACTAAGCAAAACCGCTTAATTTCCTTTTAAAAACAGTTTAAAAAAAATATATATATATAATTCAACTTCAGTGTGACAATAACACGTAACACATAACACGTATGATTTCAACCTACTTGCCACGTTTGGCAAGTAGGTTGGAAATCGCTGTTTTTATTATTTTGGGTTATCACGAGGAAAATGCTGCTGTTTCTGTTTCCCACTGTCATTTCTTACAACACCCACGGGACGATATGGGGGTGTGGTTATTACACATTGTATACTTCTCGGAAATACGTCAGGAGGTTCATTGTTAAAAATAATAAAAATGTGAGAGCGGATTTTCGACTTGCTCCCTTGCTTACGCAATTAATCATTATCAGCAATAAATCAGCGTACTTCACTATACATTCAGTATAGAGCAGTACAGTTCAGCCATACCGTAATATGTGCCAGTCACAATTACACATTAGTAACACGAGGGACGTAATTAAATGGTAACACCAAAGTATGCAAACCAACAGCAACACTTCATATCTCAGTCTAACATGGAGCAGCGTCTAAGTACAACGAGTTGAACCACGACACTGTCTTATCTATAATTTTAGAATTCGTAGCATAACTTCACTCGTAGAGTGACTCAAGCGGAATCTCTCACGCAAGGCGCCTACAGTGAAATTTATACTGAACAAACGAGTGGGAGTTCTCGATATACCCTCAATTCCACTACCCACCATCGACATGACGCTTCGCTAGAGTGATTCAACCTCTCGCTCACTCTCGATCCAACCGGTATTTTATAGACGCGGCGAAATATTTGTAACTAAATACATAAAATAAATGTTTTTGTTAGGTAAATTTTTCTGTGTTAACCTGAACGCATGTTTTAAATGTGATAAGGGTAATATGATTTGATATGAGCACTTTCAGTATAGACATTGTGGCGTCGACAACAAAATCCATCCTTGAATACCCTGGTCAAAATATTTTCGGTAAAAATGTTATTTCGTGGCAGTAAATATATATATATATATATATTTTTTTAAGTTGTCTAGTTAAAAGGACTGACAATCAGGGTAGTTATATAGCGTATTAATACATTGTTATTTTACGTATTCATTTTCTAATATAGTGTTATTACTAATCTCTGCCAGTTCCGGTTAATTCGCAGTATGTTGAGGCTACGAGGCATTTAGGTGTAATGGCATATTTTTTACCTTCATCAACTTTTAATGATTCGCAACTATAAAATGACACGTAAATATAACTTTTTTTCTTTTCTAAATTTATCTAGTTTAAGTTTTTGGGGACAGAATCTTTTATCATATTTCAAGGAAGCCTACAGCTGAAATGAAACATATTTTTAATTAATTTTTCTTTAAATTAACTTATTAAACGAAAAGTATTAAAAATATTTAATTAACCTTAAATCTTATTTACAACTTTACCAACTATTACATAAATACAAAACAAAAATAGAAGACGTTTATATATCCTTCTACTATAATAAAATATCTAACAACAAAAGTAACAATTATAACCTATATACGCTAAGATTTAAAAAAGCTATAATTAAACGCGATAAAATCCGTAAAATTTGTTTTTATTGTGCTGTATTCGCGTAAAATAATATACTATAAATCAAGCATTCGTTTACAATTTAAACGTTACTATGTGAGCGTAAGAGGATCCGTCACCAATTTCGACCAGTTGGTGTCGTAAAACCTCACCACCGTCACTCATTTCTTCACATGTTCATTAGATGCATTTCCGATAAATGGTAGTATAACATCACGTATATGCCAGATGGGGAGAGCGTCTGTTTGCATGGCGATTAGGGCAAATCATTCTTTAAAGGAGAGCCTGCATCTATTGCGGGCTGATAAAAAAGAAAGAGGTTAATATTATAGTGTTTTCGCAATATTTTTTTTATATTTTATGTTTTCAAATCTAAAATATAAATGATATAAATATTTATGATCCTTGTAACATTGCCCTCAAGACACGAGTACATTGTTTTCATAATTAAATTTAAAAAAACACACAGAGAAATGAGACGAATGAATACGTAGACAATAACTTAACTTATACTTTACTTAACTGTTGACTTTCTCAATAAACATTGTCTACAAAGTTCAAAGACAACACGATGAGGAATATTTGAAACTGGGTTCAGTGCTGAAAGTGTTTTGATTTTAATAGTTCTTTGCAATAATCGCTAAAGGCTAAGTGCTCGCCGTAAATTTCACCTAAGATCCTCGCTGGCACTAATGAAGTTGTTAATTGAAATTTTAAATCCTGATTTACCAATTGTACGGCGGTGAAGGAATACATACATAGTGTCCTCACTATGAACCTATAGAACCTAAAGAACCAGCATGGCTGAGAAATTAAATAAAAAATTCGAAGACTAACATGTTCGCAAATGCGCATTGGGGTAGCGCGGCTGACATTTCCTTGACATAAAACTCTCTGAGAAATAACAAGGAGGCTTGTACCCAGCAGTGGGACGGATGTAGGCTGTAACTTTACATTTCAAATAATAAGTTCCGATTAGGTGAATATTTAAGACTCGTTCTGATATTATATACCGTTTAACTATTTGACATTATGTCCACTTGGTGTCATCGAATCTCTATGATATCGAGCTGTGCTGTGCCATAAGCTCATTAACAACTTACATAGACAATGAATAGATATGCACTTATTCCTAATTTAAATCATATATGGACATATGTAACATATGCGATCTCTCAGAACAATCTCTTTAGTTGTTCGCATTTAGTTATTGTCCTGTGCGATCTTTATGCGATGAACCATTTCATAGTTGACAGCGAGGAAACGTCACCTAGAAAGTAAAAAGGAGGCCAATAGCCGTCGAAATGGCGCCAGATTACAAACACCAAGCTTCGATTAGAAAACTGAAGTCGTTACAAGTCTGTTGCTGAATCGTTAAATTAATCATCATCCTATATTCCCAGCATGGAACATTTTTCTAACAATTTAAATTGACAAGGATCTTATTAAAAAACGAAAGTATTCAAATTAAATTGATTGCTTTACCATTATAAATGTCATAAGTTGGTCTCATTGAAATTTAACTCACAGGTATAATTAAAAGTAAAGTCATCATAGCTGCACATCACGTACTTTTGATATGACAATTAATGACGCCCGCTCGCGCAATTGGTGAATATCACATCAGAACTTTTATTACGCTTTACAAATATGAAATTATTATAATTATAATTACGTGCTTGTTAGATTATAAGCAAATGTATAAAATATTTCTTTTAGGTGTTCATAAACTTCTGGAAAGGTAATTTTACTCTACCACTGCACTGGTTCGAAAAGTGAGACATCTACAGGGAAGAACCAGCAAGAACTTCTGGGGTCATTTTTTTTACTATTTTGTATTTTTTTTTAAAAAGTGATAATACCATTTTACACGTATATAATAATTTTGTGGCATAGCGTGGGGTAGGTCTATCTATGTTCAGCTGTGGACTTGTTATTGAATGGCAATGGACTTGTGAAGGGCTGTGATGATGATAAATTATTGAATTGAATTATGCTGGTATCAAAAATTATTTTAATTTTCCAGACGATCACTATGCAAAAAAATCTATAAGTATGTTCTTATCCTTAAAGTTGTCATCAATTTATTAGTCTAAATAAAATTAACGTTTTTTTATTAAATTATATATTTAATATATATTTTATATCCAATCTGTCGTGATTATTTGACTCGTGGATTATTACGCCCTCGCTATAGACGGCGTCTGCAAGTGTCACACAAAGAATCTCTAAACAAAGGCATCTCTACTGGTTGATCAATAAGTTTTTGGAATAGGACACTTATAAATGAGTTATAGAAATGCGTTCAATTTTTTTAGAATCCAAAATTCGTTAGTAGCCAACGCCAGAAAGAACTAAATTAAAACTATACCCAATTTTTTTTCAAACTTCACATTTGGCAGGAATTTGATTCGTATGCAAAATGAAAAAACTCGAACTTCCTGCAGTTATTAAATATTTCTGCCTGAAAATAATTTCTACAAAAAGTGTTTTTGAAGAACTTCAGTCTATTTTGGCAGACAATGCTCCGTCTTATTCTACAGTGGCATACTGGTGCGCTGAATTTAAATGCGATAGCACCGCCTGCAATGACGTAAAGAAAAGAGTAAAAAAATCGAAGAAATTGATAAGGTAGATCGGCGTCGGACCATCCGTTATTTAGCTGAGATTTTTAAGTTTTGTTTAGGATTTCAGTTTATTTTAACTCGTACCTTGAAATTTAAAAAGGCCGTTCTTCGAATATTAACAGACGCCCAAAAGAAAGCGAGAGTTGACATTTCAAAGCTAAATTTAGCAATAATTGAAGAACATCCAGATCTTTTTGCGCTCGTTTCGTAACCGTAGGTGAAACATTTTTACACCATTTTCACCCGGAGACGAAAAACCAAAGCAATGTGTTGAAAAAGACCAGCAAAGGCTGGCGGAGAAGACGGTCTTTTGTTCGTCGTGTTGTTCGTGTTTTGTTCGGTTCAAGGTGTCTGCGTCCGCTAGAAAAATAATGGTCTCTGTTTTCTAGGACGCGGAAGATATAATAATGATCAACTATTTAAGTAAAGGAGAGAGAATAACTGGAGATTATTACGCATTATTAATCAAAATACTACTCGAGGAACTAAAGAATAAACATTCGAGGAAAATTGCGGACTGGAGTGCTTTTTCATTATGATAATGCCCCTCCCATCGATCTGGTGTTGCAGGCGCTGCCATCCGAACTGCTGGGTTTCAGTTGATGCAGCACCCACCATATTCTATGGACCTAGCTCGGAGAGAATTTCACCTTTTTACTCCAACTCACCTGGAAAAGCACTTGCGTGGTATAACATTCGACGGCGAAGATAAGGTGATGTGTGCTGTAGAGGCCTTTTTCGAGTCCCAAGATTAAGCCTTTTTCCAAGCGAATTAAACAACTTGCGATGCGATGCTTAAAATGCGATAACGTTGAAAAATAAATACAATTTACGTATACAATACATATCCTAGAGTTCAATGCGTTTTCAAAAACTTATTGATCAACCTAGTATAAACCTAAGTGGAACTCTTTTTTCTAGGTGGTAGAACTTCTCTTCTGCCTAGAAGTCCGTCTGGGTAGGTGACACCCTCTTAGCTCTTTCTGCCACCAAACAGCAGTGCGTGCACTGCTGTGTTCCGGACTGAAGGGTACTCAGAGCCAGTATGATAAAGGGCCATAAAGCATTTCATCTTAGTCCTCAGAGGTGACAACGTATCTGTAACCTTCTTTATTTAAAGTTTGCTGCAGGTGTCCACGGGCTGCTGTAGTCACTAACCATCAGGTCGACTGTAAATTCATTTATTTCTTCAAATTTATAAAAAAATCACTCGCTGAGCAACTTTAAGCAACCGTATACAGCTAGAACTAGACAATCCACCTTTCGGTTCGGTAAGTCATCGCGTATACATCCACGTGTTAGAGCCACGATGCAGCTATATTATGGTTCTAGCACGAATGGGTCGGTTTGACCGGGGTTTTAACACGCTCTCACAGAATACCATCGTAAAATAGCTGCCTAATGCTGATGTGTTTCGTATGGTGAGTATAGAGAACCGGAGATCCTTTTTACTGGAAACGAGGCATTCTATCGCAGTCCTCAGGGGTGACAATGTATCTACATTTTGATTCTTAATCGAGGATAAATGAAGATGTTTATGGGCCAAGCACCCACTTACCATCAGGTGGACTACCGTTTGTTACCCTTATTCTATAAAAATAAAAAATAACGAGGGTAACGCATACTGATATGAGAAAATATGTTATTATATAGAATAAAATACTTGATCTTATAAATAAATGGCAGAATTACAATAGCAAATTCGAAATTACACAAAAAAATATAAACTGAAAATATTCTCGAAACTTTTGGATTTCTTGAGACCGATATTTTGCCGGTCGTACATAAACCGGTTAACGTCCTCGAGACTCTCGATTCGAGGGATAAACTATCTTCGTGCATAATGAAGTGAAAAAAAAGTTTATACGGAACCCCAGGGCGCGAGTTCTTTTCGCACTTTTACTCAGATTTTATTTATAAATCTCACAAATTCGTCCAAAATGTTGTGTTTCCCTAAATAACCAACACTTATCTAATTTTACAAAATACTAACTAAGTGAGCAACAGAGCTCATGAAGAAATAAAAAGAAAACTTAAAAGAACCCATTAACCTGAATAAGAGGCAAACAGCGGAGGTACAACGCTTTCAAAGAATAATTACGTCTTATAACTTAGAACGTGCACATCATATCATCATATACATACTAAATTATGGTTTGTTTTTTGCTTTTCTTGTTCTGAGGTTTTTACTATTACCATTATAAAATGAATACAGTTGATATACAGATATAGATATACATCTGGAATAAAACTAATTTTACAGATTTTATCGCGTTTAATTTTAACTTTTTTAATTACCGACACATCTCTAAATCTCGGCGTGACTTACGTAACTTCAATACAGCACGAATTAAAGAAGCAATCGAGCGAAACCAGGGCTCCAAAGTCTTTGCCAGAGATCTGTCTGTCAGAAAGAGCTAACTGTTAAAGTTGAAGACAGTGGCAGCATCGTTTCCGGGACACCTGAGATTTTGAGTGAAATTAAGAGGTTCTATGGGCAGATGTACACATCATCGTTGGAGCAACGTGAGTAACGATCCAAGAAGTAGTCTTATCAGACACTATTCCGAAGATAAAAGTTTCACTAATGCATATTATATCGATACTAATATTTTTATTTTCAAACTCAAGAATTGCAAGTTCAAGTAAATCTTTTTATAAAACCCCAGCAATGTTTTGATGTAGTAGGGTATAATTTTTCATTATCGAAAAGATTGAATCATTACCGTTATTCATTGGATTTTGTTTAGAGTCTACTTTACTTTTATCTATCTGTCTATAAAAATAATATGGATAGTTCTTTTATTTCTTAGTTCTTTTTATGTTCAGTTTATTTACCCAGTACTACCAGGTGTTATGCCAGCACACTTTGATCTTAGTAACGATCGAACAAGTTTTTCGTAATTAAAATTATCAATTTCTATATTTAATTTAGAACGCAAGAAATGTTTCGGTATCGAATGCGAGTTCCTATTTAAAATTATTACTTATGTCAATAAAATAACAGTTTGAAAATTCTGAACAAATAACTTAATTCTCTATTCAACAACTTGACATTTAGAAAGTCATTATTAAATGTTTAATACAAAATTTTGTTCTTCTTCAACTTGTAAAGTGTAGAACAAAGTTCAGTAAGAAATACATACGATTTTTGTCATTGCTTCCTATAACTAAAATTATAATGTCATCTGTATTCAAAGTCTCTAATCTATTATCAATACTGTCAAATATTTGCGCTGGATTCATTTGTTTATATATTCCGGAAACTGAGTAAACATTGTTCCATTTGTTTTACATCTCTGCTTACACATTTCTTGAGCGAGTCCTCGTACTTGCTGATCTCCTAAGATTATGGTTTTTTGTTGACGATATTTTTAATTTTGTTTAATAAATTTTTTTCTTTTTATTCATGTACATAGTTTGGAGGTTCTTTATCTCTGGTTACATTCTCAATCCTATGATCATTTGATATACCTGTATTACTATTCATCATATGATAGTTTTTTGCAAACAATTTCGGAAGCATGGTTTTTTGCTTAGTGGGACAGGCGTTCGTTTTGCAATGGGTGTGTGTAGTCTTGTCATCACTAGTGAGTTTTTAAACAGTTTATAGTTCTGCTTTAATTTTAATTCCATTAATTGAATATGCGAATTTAATTCTGCATTTCACTGTACGCTGATTCTAGTTCTGTTCTTACTGAGGATAATTGCAGATTCAATTCATCGACAGACGATACAGGGATTAGAATCTCTCTTTAGGGACTCTAATTCTTGTGTTAGGATCAACGGGGCCTATTCGGACTGGTTTGGCATCCATAGAGGTGTCTGGGCTGTATAGCTTCCCAAGACTGTTGTATCTATTTATGGACTGCTGTTTGGAAACATTGAAAGTTGAAGAATGTGACTTACGAAGAGGTGAGTTAACCGTCAAATGTCTTTTGTACGCCGATGATCAAGTCATGTTTGCATCGTCAGCAGCCGGATTGCAAATGATGATAACATTAGTTAACAGGTCATTAAAAGAAAGGGGAATGAAAGTGAACGCAAGTAAGACAAACTGTGATTGTTTTTGAAAGAGAGGAAAGTAAAACGATATGTGAAATAAGAATAAAAGGGGAGTTTGTTGAGCATGTGGATGAGTTTGTGTATTTGGGATGTGTTTTTATCAGGGATGGTAGATATGATAAGGATATAGAACGACGAGTGAACGCAGGAAATAGAGTAAATGGGTCTCTTCACTCTATTGTGGGAAGTCAGAATGTGTCAAAAATGCACGTATGGCAATTCACAATGCTGTGTTAGTCCTTACCCTAATGTATGGTAGATATAAAAGTTAGGTGGTAGAAGAAGCCCGAGTGGAATAAGTGCGGTAGAAATGCGGTCATTAAGGAGTATGTTAGGGCTGAACCTGAATATCAGGGTGAGAAATTGTTTGATAAGAGAAAAGTGTGGTTTGCACGATGATGTTATGACCAGGATTAAGAAAGGAATGTTTAGGTGGTTTGGTCATGTAGAAAGAATGAACGAGGAAAGTGACAAAGCAAATTAAGGTTGTAGAAGTTGCTTTTTATAGGATAAGGAGACAAAGGAGCACACAGTCCACCTGATGGTAAGTGGTTGCTGTGGCCCATAGACGTCTACATCTATCCTCGATTATGAATCAAAATGCAGATGAGTTGTCACCCGTGAGGAGTAAGATCGAATGCCTCGTTTCCAGTAAAAAGTGTATCCGGTTCTCTACACTCACCATACGAAACACAGCAGCGTTGAGCTGCTATTTTATGCTGGTATTCTTTGAGAGTGTGGTCCTTCCCCGGTCAAGCCGACCTATTCGTGCTACAACTATACTACTAATATAGCTGCAGCATGGCTCTACCATGTAAAAAAAGTGAACGGAAGAGACTGGAATGGATGCCCTGGACGAAAGTTTATCGACCAAATTGGCGATATATTTAAGATGGGCCAGATTAAGAGTACCCTTAACCGACAATCATGTATGCGTAGGTATAAGGATATAAAAGGGGCGAGTGAGGTGTGTCAGGATCATGCGAAATGGAAGTCCATACTCTTTGCCTACCCCCCTGGATGACAGGCGTGAGTGTTTATGTATGTATGTACATATGTTAAAAATCAAAAGCCATTAAATAATAGCATGAAATATAAGTCCTGTTATGTGACAGTATAGTTTTAATAATTATTACAAGAAGAAAGTATTTCGCCAATACAGCACTGAGCTTCATCTAATATATTTACTTGAAATACCTGACCTAATTCTGGTTGGACCTAGCGCTCGACTTCATTGAAGTGCCTTCCTTAAATTGTTTTAGTAAAAATGTACTCTTTTACAAAATTACTTTTAAAAATATTTTCAATTTTTAAAAGTAGAACAACATTTATTTGATTCTTTTAATACCGACACAATATAAATAACTTTTAATATATTCATAAGAATAAAATAACTTTTAAATACATAGTAGATCTTGGTGATCTTGATTCGATGAAATTTTAAACAAAACTAGTGAAATTATATTTTAATTCTTCTTCTTCGCCCATTAAAGCTCAGAGGACATAGGCTTCTCTCGTTGTAAGGATTTTTGGTAAATTTTAATTTTCTGATAAGATCGGAAATAGGCTATAACAATATATCAGTTCCGCGCTGTCACCTCTCACGACACCCACGGGATGATATGGGGAAGTGGATTCTCTTAAGCTGCCATTAAATGGCAGATAAAAGGCAAAAAACGTAAATTAAAAAGAATATTAATATTAATAATATAAGTACCTCAGTATACTTGGAAATAGTTAAACATAGGCAATTTTTATTTATAAAACTACAATTCTTTAAAAATATTAAAAAGTAATAAGAAAAACTAATTACTTAATTACCATATAGTCCTACTCCCCGTGGTATCGTGCCAAAAACGCTGCCTGCGTTTCCTCGCTGAATGGCAACACTTAGCCTTTGAGCGAAAACAGAACCAGCCCTCTTATCACCAGCAGCAACGACCAATTCTTATGAACATAAAAAGTTAAAGTTAAAGTTACAGCCTATATACGTCCCACTGCTGGGCACAGGCCTCCTTTCATTTCTGAGAGGGTTTTAGGGCAAGGAAATGTCCGCCTCGCTGCCCCAATGCGTGTTGGCGAACTTCACATGTCTTCAAAATATTTTTTTTTCTTATTTCTCAGACATGCAGGCTTCCTCACGATGTTTTCCTTCACCACCGAGCACGTGGTAAATCAGCATCAATCGGGATCGAACCCTGGTTGCTCGCGTCCTGTAAAACTTACAGCGAGCGCTAACCATCTGAGCTACCACGGCTCCTTATGAACATATTAAAAGTTATTTTTATTGTGTCGGTATTAAAAGAATCAAATAAAACTTATTTCTCAGGGACATCCAGGTAACCAATAAATACAAGTAAGTTAAAAGTACTCTGTGGTGCTCTAGTGTATATTAAAATTACTGTGTGATCCACTAGCAACACTAATTACCATTTGAGAATGAGTGTTTGTTTACCTATATGTAAAATTCCGGCATTATCTATATTATTTTATTATAATTTATAAAAATGAAAAGGAGCACAGTACTAATATTAGAAAGAACCAACTTTTCGTCAAGCAAGCTTTCGTCAAGTCGCTCTTGAGATATTTTGGAAACATACTCTTTTTTACCAGAGACTAACGGACGGCGACCACAAAAAATTTCATTGGTTTAATTTTTATATTAATACTTATTACAAAATAAAGCATCAATTTTATTTTATTTTTTTGTTAAATTAATGTTTTTGTTTTATACTAAGATGTTATTTTTTACTTATCTTGTTGATAAATAAATAATAAATAAAAAAATAAGTCATAAACTTAGGATACAGAGCGTGCCAAAAAAAGGACACACATATACACACATACATACATACACATTTTCCGAATAGCTCTGTAATATAATAGAAGCTCCGTATTATTAACGGCCCCGCTTTCCGGGCGTGCACCTTCCTACACAGAGGATCTTCCCTTTTCCTTTGACGGTCTAATATGTATTATATCAGTTTTACTCCGGCTACGATTACGACTCAATCCCATTTAATATCACCCTATCAAGGACATAAAATCTGTGAAAGGCAAGTAAAAGTGCAATTTATCAGTGTCAAGCCTTCGCTAGAAAGGGTAACGATTTACAATAAACCCCTTATAATGTTCTTCGATAATGGCGCACTTGAAAACACGAGTACCTAAGTGTTTTCAATTAATTAATGGTTTTCATAAACTTGGTGTGTGGTGACGATATAAGAAAATCTATTACCTAATGTCCCGTGGGTATCGTAAAAGACTCACGTTTCAATAGATATACTCAACTGTGAAGGATGCTGAAGGTAACAAGCATGACGATTACGACGAATCCTCCTTACTAAGGGACGAGGAGTAGAATACGAAGAGTATTCATAAACTTAAATTGAAATGGTTATGTTTATTTCCAAACATAGGTTTTCAGAATTCAGTTATAACGAAAATCAAAAATTTGTTAACAAACTTGTATATCATATTCTTATTACTCTATTTCACGTCACGTGGGTGTCGAAACAAGTGACTGTGGAAATTGCCAGAAAAATCTAATAGCTTCCAAAAGATGGTGGTATTGCTATCCCGTTTACGTCAGGTGTCAATACTCAGGTCGGCGACGAGTAGCAGAGTGAAAGGTGTGAGACGTTTAACACTTCGATCCCTAGTCCGCCTGCCAAGCGTGACGATTAAGGCGAATCCATCCTATAACGGGAAAGGCCAGCAGTGGATTTTTAATGGACCATAAAGAAGAAGAAAGTTGAAAACATTTATTTTTATAGAAAATTTACCTAAAGCCCACGACGAAAATAAACGATCGAAGCGGTACCGAGGCAAATAAAAATATGATTGATTCGAGATTTGTATCATACAGTGATGGAATGGATAAAAAGAAACTATACTGAATGAATATTTAATAAGCATTTTCAAAAGTTTATGATAAAATAATTTCTTACAATTACATAAAATATAAAAATACAATGAGAAAAGATGTTACGTAATGTTAAATGATATTTTAGTTAATGAGTTCGCGTCTGCCGCGGTTAAGGTGAAAATATAGACTAAATGAATACTTTACAGTAATTGACGAACTGTAGCAATCGTCGCGGAAAAATGTTGCTGCTAGCAGAAATATACGATTGGATTTATTCCTACTACTGTAGTTGGACCGTACAGAAATATATAGGAAAGGAACTATTACTTACAATATCGTAAGATTAGTTACCAATGTGAAGGAGACGAGAGAGGTGTGTCAGGGTTGTGCCACGTGGAATTCCGTAGTCTCTGCCTACCCCTCTGGGCGACAGGAGTGAGTGTATATACGTGTGGTTACCAAATATAAATAAATAAGCCCTAAAGATTATTTTAACATATACATAACTAACTTGGTGGTTTGGTCATGCAGAAATAATGAATGAGTAAAGAACGAGAAAGCAAATTTATGCTAGATTGAAGTTTATCAACGATATTGTCCATATATTGAAGATGGGCGAATCTAAGAGTATTCTTAACCACCGAGCACGTATGCGTAGGTATATAGAAGTGAAGGAGGCGAGAAGGGTGTGTCAGGAAAGTACCGAATCGTAGTTTGTACTCTCTGCCAGTGACAAGCGTGAGTGTTTATGTATACATAAACTAATTTCAGACCCGAATGTGGGTTGAATCCTTTTTGCCTATATATATCAAAGCAAGGCCCTTTCTAACTTTCAGGAGAATGATTGCGCGGGAAAGAGCCCGCATAACCAATCTTGTACGGATTGACAAACTTTATATCCAACCATCAAATTCCATTAATAATGGAATTTTCAGCATAAAAGACGTATTTTTTACATTAATAAGTTTCAAATAAGCTAACAGGTCAGGGAATTGTAAATAACTACTGCGACTCTTGAGCACCTGCACCTAACTTTAAGCAAAGTAGGTTACAGATGCATTGTCACCTTAAGGACCAAAATAAAATGCTTCTCAACCGATTCCAAAAAGTCATACTGGTTCTCCATATATTTCATACCAGAATTAGTGAATTGTGATTGAAATAAAATAGTGAATGCCCATGGACAGAAATAGGTACTTGAGTAGGTACCTACTCAGATGGACTTCGAAGCAGAAAAGTTATTTATGTTTTTATAAGGGTTATGGAAACCCTTATAAAAACATAAATAACTTTTAACCCAGCCTAACTAAAGCAGAACGGTATAAGAATAAAGTAATAATAATAATTATGTCCTCAAGACTGAATTTCGGTCACGGCGGCCAGTCTCAACGGAGACTAGCCATCTGCGCAGGACAGGATTATAGTGCCCAAGTGTAAGCGCAAATACAGGTGCACTCTCTATTCCCTCACTCTCATAGTCCGATGGGACGGTAATTCGACACGACTGGAGAGAGATCAGGTGCAGGACCAACGGCTTTACGTGCTTTCCGAGGCACGGGGGTGAAACATCGCCAACTTCCTAACTCCGGGCTGCTACTGAGAATTTCTTGACAGAAAAACTCAATAACTGATTTTGGCCCTACCCGGGATTTGAACCCGGGACCTCATGATCAAAAATCGCGTTTACGACCACTAGACCAACGAGGCAAAAAAATAAAGTATAATTTTATTAAAGATGTATGTTTTTAGGTGGTAGGGCAGTTTCTGCGTAGTTCTCCTGGAAAGCAACATCCTTTTATCTATTTCTGTTGCCAAGTAACTGTATATACTGGTACACTACTGTGTGTGTTCAGATCCTTTGAAAGATGAGAATGCCAGAAATATTACAAGAGCACTAATGAAGCTCTCTCTCTCCCTCACCTTTAGATTTCTTTATTTGAAATTGGTTTCAAGTGTCTACAGCCACCTTCCACATTGTGACTGTTAGCTCGTTAGTGGCACTAATGTTATAGAATATAAATGGGCATGCAGCATCTTCCTAAGAACACTAAAGATAAAAAAAAAATACGGTTGCCAACCCGCCTACCGAACGTGGCAACACAATAATACCAGCGTAAAATAGCAGCTTAACACTCTCACTGTCCGGTTTTCAGACACAATAGCAATTAACTATATGTAGTATACGGGACAGCGAAAGGAATGCTTTTGTGTTTCGTATGGTGAGTGTAGAGAACTTAAAAAATATTTAATATTTATTTATTGTTTATGATGTTACTAGCTTTTGGTTATTTATTTATACAAAAAAAATACACAATGAAGTTTCACTGTCTAAAATAAAGATTATTACTATTATTGTTATCTCATCTCTTAACTAAATATTATAAATAAAATCAAAAAAAAATTATGCATCTAATATTTAAAGGTTGGTCTGGTCTTAGTTAAACAAATTTCAAATTAAAAAAAGGATAGATAGTAACTTTTCCATAGTTAGTTGGAATACAATTTTTTTTAACTTTATTAAAATATAAAAATCGAAAATCATTATACTTATAAATAGCATTTTTTTTTATAGGAGAGGGGGCAAACGAGCATGCGGCTCACCTGATGGTAAGTGACTACCCGCCCATGAACAACTGCAACACCAGGGAACCAGAGGAATTGCAGATGCGTTGCCTTTTTGAAAGTAGTAGGCTCTTTCTTGAAGGTCCCTAAGTCGTATCGGTCCGGAAAATCGCTGGTGGTAAACTATTCACAGTTGTGCGAGGAAGAAAACATCTTCTAAATCGCACAGTGGTGGACCGCCAATCATCCAGATGGTGTGGATGGTATCGGGAGTTCTGCCGCGATGTGCGTTCGTGAATTTTGGCGGCTGGGATTAATCCGAACAATTAATCAGAGCACTCCCCGTGGTTTACCACGATAATAAAGAAAATAAAATAACCACGATGATAAAGAAAATGCAAAGAGATGCAACATCTCTTCGCAGCGCCAATGAATCGAGCCGATCGGAAAGGATGCGGTCAAGTGGAAGCAGCTGGCACTGGGGAGCCCAGTATTCCATGTGAGGCCGAACCTGCGCCTTGTAAAGTTGCAGGCGCTGTGCCGGCATGAAATACTGCCCCGCTCTACTGAGCACGCCAAGCTTTTAGAGGCCAATTTGGCCTTCTCCAAGTGACCGCGAAACTGCACGCCACTCGATATGTCGACGCCGAGGATTCCGATACTGGCTAAGGCAACAAGGGAGTGCCTTCAAACTGAGGAGATACGACAAAGGGTTTTAGCCGTAAACGCGCAAACTTGTGTCTTCTGAGGATTAAACTGGACTAGATTTAGTCGCCTCAATCCGAGACTTTGTTCAGCAAAGACTCGACTTAGACACAAGTTTGTTCCGGTACTCGGCGACGTTTTCCCGAGAAATATTCGCACGGCCGGCGTATAGCATCACCAGTGCTATCATCCGCATAGCAATGAATGCTACCGGTTTGCAACATATCATTGATATGCAGAAGAAACAGCGTTGGTGATAGCACGCAGCCTTGTGGAATACCAGCGTTAATAGGCGTAGTCGTAGCATGCACCGTCTACAACGACCTTGATGCTCCGATCTGCAAGAAAGCTGGTGATCCAATTGCACAATTCTCGGGAAGCCCATAGGAAGGAGCTTCGAAAGAAGCGCTTGTGCCAAACCCGATCGGAAGCCTTCGCAATGTCCAAACTAACGCCAATGCCTCCCTTGGACTCTACCTCCACCCATCTATGAGTCAGGTAGACTAGAAGATCACCAGCTGATCGACCCCGACGAAAACCGTATTGGCGGTCACTAATCAGCTGGTGATCCTCGGTACCGCATGAGCTGGCAGTTTATAACGGACTCCATTATTTTGGAGAACAAGGAGTGATGGCGATAGGCCTGTAGTTGGACGGGTCTGAGCGGTCGCCTTTTTAGGATCGGTTGGACAAAAGCTGTCTTCCATGATTTCGACCGCCTAGGGTGTAGAGTACCGGAAAAGACGCGTTAGAACCGGTGTCAACCCGGAGCACGTCCTCAGCACAATTGGGGATTCTGTCGGGCCCACTCGACTTGTGGATGTCCAGGGAGAGGTGCTTTGCGAACCGAGCGCTGTGAGAACCGCAAATCCGGCATGGAGCACTCACCGCGGGATGGTCGGCGGTGTGTTCCCCGTCATCAAGAGTCGAGTTGGACGCAAAAGTGAGCCTAAAGGTCGGCTTTCTTTTGCGGCGTGGGCCAGTGAGTCATCCTCCTGTGCAGAGATGGTAGTGATGGCTTACAGAAGTTCCCTTGGACAGCCTTGGCGAGAGACCAGAATGCACGGGTTCCCGAAGGAAGGCGAACTAGCTTCTCGCCAATTCTGCCTATGTGCTCTGACTTTGCCTTGGCAATAACACTTTTGAAGGACCTGGAGGCGAAGTTATCTTCTTTTAAGCATGCTGGTGTTTACATCCCGAGCCGCCGAAGCCTCAGCCCAGGCCTGATAGCACTCCTGCTTACTGCGTAATGCAGTCTTACAGGAGCGACCAAACCAAGGCTGCGATCTGCCTCCGATGGGTACCACAGATGATGGAATAAATAGTTCCATTCCCTGTAGCACCACATCAGTGACAGAGTCAGCAACAGCGCTGGGATCCGGCGAGAAGCAAACCCGCCCCCATGGGTAGGATGCAAAGAAAGACCGCATTCCGTCCCAATCCGCCGACCTGTAATGCCAAACACGGCGACAACCTGCAGAACGCAACTGCGAGGGATCGCGAGTGGCACCACACCCGGATCAGACAATGGTCCGAAGAGCCGAGGGGCATCGACGGAAACCTGATATCCGTCCGGATGAGAGGTCAGCAGAAGGTCCAACAGGAAGGTGTATGATCCTTCACATCTGGAATCCGCGTAGGCGAAGTAACCAGCTGTGTCAGACCATATGCCAAGGCAAAGTCATAAACAGATCTCCCGCATGATCGGTTAAACGTGAACCGAGCCATTCGGCGTGGTGCGTTAAAATCGCAAGGATCACGATCTCTGCGGATGGGACCTGTTGTAGCAAGGAATCTGTAGCCGGGTCGATGAGTCGGTCTGTCTGTTTCGCATTACCGCTATGGGACCTATAGAGACACCCGTAGACGCGCGGATGGTCGTCGCTATCACGCGTAGCCAAAGGATGGACAGGTCCGAACCTTCAAGACTGCCGAGGCGTCGAGAACAGATGTCCTCTCTGACGTATACGCAAACTCCAGCCTGAGGCACAAAGGAGTGTTCCAATTTGTACCCTGGTAGGAGAGATACGAAGTATCAGCCGGAGAGGACACCTGCGTCTCGGTCAGAGAGAGCGTGGCTTCGCCGTCTCGAGATGGTAGTGGACGGCGTTTAGGTTCGAGTGAAGTCCCTGATGTTGCAGAAATCCACGGATAGCGTGGCAGGGTCGTTTGGTCTTGTTGCTCAGTTTACCCTGAGCAGTTATTGTTTTGAGCGAATTCCCCCAGAATACGCGGGGCAGCCTGAGCACCCACGCTCAGGAGTGAGTAGCATGGTCGTGGATGCTCAGCGAGGGATTTCCAGGGGTGCTGGTACCCCCTGTAGTCTAAGATTTAATCCGCTACCATGTTGATGGGGAGAATTAGGCCTCCGGTCACCTGCACTCACCAGACGAAACGCAAAAGCAGAGCTTCCACTTCACGCCGGTATTCTGTGAGGTCGTGGTACTAACCCGGCTCGAGCCGGCCCATACGTGCAATAGCAAAAGCTGCTGCGTGGCTCTACCACCGTTAATGTATAACCGGTATGGTATACAATTCATGTTTGTGATATTAACGCGTTATTAATTTTTACATCATCATCATTACAGCCCTTCACAAGTCCACAGCTGAACATAGGCCTCCCCCAAGGAATGCCACAAAGCACGGTCCCGAGCCACCTGCATCCATTGACTTCCTGCATGTCTTACCAGGTCGTCACTCCATCTAGTGGGGGGACGCCCTACACTTCGCCTGCCGGTACGAGGCTGCCACTAGAGAACCTTTTTCCCCATCGGTTGTCGGTTCTTCGAGCTATATGGCCGGCCCATTGCCACTTCAGCTTACTAATCCTTTGTGCTATGTTTGTTACTCTGGATCTACTGCGGATATCCTCATTTCTAAGTTTATCATGCAGAGAACCCCGAGCATAGCCCTCTCCATAGCTCGCTGAGCGACCTTGAGCTTCCTCATACGGCACAGCAGTGAAGAACCAAGTCTCAGATCCATAGGTCATCACTGGCAACACGTACTAGTTGTACAACCTAGTTTTGAGGTTTCGAGGTATGCCTGACGAGAAGATCGGTCTTAATCTCCCGAACGCTGCCCAGCCGAGTTGAATCCATCGATTGACCTCTCGGTCGAAATTGGACTTACCTAGTCGGACTATTTGTCCCAGGTAATCATATTCGTCAACAATTTCGAGCTTAGTGCCCCAACAACTACCAGAATAGCTCCCAACAAATACCGGCTATATCGTCGGCAAATCGAAGGTGAGTGATGTACTCGCCATTGACGTTAATACCGTATCCTTTCCAGTCCAGTAGCTTGAAAACGTCTTCCAATGCAGCGAAGAGAGTTTCGGATATTACGTCACCCTGTCTTACGGCTCTCTGCAGATGAATAGGTTTCGTACTCTAGTTCTGTACTCGGATAGCCATCGTAGCCCTACTGTACAAACACTTCAGCACTTCGAGATACCGACAGTCCACTTGGCACCGCTGAAGGGACTGCAGCACCGCCCAATTTCGACTGAATCGAAGGCTTTCCGAATAGTCCACATACGCAAGACAAAGTGAGATTGTACTTTTCGGTCTTCTGTACAATTGCCGAATCAGTATGTATGTGGTATATGGTACCAAAGCCTTTTCGAAAACCGGCTTGTTCGGGAGGCTGTCGTCGAGTCTGCGTGTGAGACGATTCGTAATGACTCGAAAACAGCACGAAGACGCGGCTCAGAAGGAAATCGGTCTCAGTCTTCAAGAGAGCGTTGTCGCCTTCTTGAAGAATAAGACCACCGCACGTCTGCTCCACGTCTCCCGGAGAAGTTTACACCATGGAGGACGGAATTAAAGAGCTTCAAGGACTTCAACGGTGTACCGGTTTACCACCCGCTTCAGAAGCTCCGTTGTAATTCCATCCTCGCCCAAGGACTTATATAATATATTGTTTTAGTAAAATGGAATTCTTTTAAAATTACTTTTAAACTCAACATTTTTTTGCTTCTGCTAATAACGACACAATGTAAATAAATTTTCAATAAAAATATTCATAAGAATGTCCTTTAAATTGTAAATCTGGATTCAGGAGCCATAAAAAAAATAAGATGAAATCAGTTTTTAAACAAAAATAGTGGAACTATATTTATTTTCTTCTTTTTCGCCCTTTAAAAGCTCAGAGGACATATTCCTCTCTCATCGTAGGAAATTTTGGTACATTTTAATTTTCTGATATGATCGGAAATAGGTTATAACAATGTTTTTGTTTCGTTTTGTCGCCTCTCACGACGCCCACGTATTTGAGTATGTGGAGTAGTGGATTTTCTTAAGCTTCCACTAAATGGCAAATAATTTTAAATAGATGGGAAATATCAAACATAACCAGCAGTGCGATACTATCTCCAGTAAGAATCTTTTGCCGATGGAAACTTTATCATTATCATTACATTTTGTGACCTAAATCAAGATATTAATAAAAAGACATCAGCTTAAAATTTTACTGATACATTTACACAATACAACGAAACCAATAAAAAAACACAATTGTACTTCAGTTTTGATAACCAATTTTGCACAAAATGTTGGCACTGAGCTCAGGATTTGCGATGTGACCGGTGGCACTCTAACAAAGCTACGCGGTGTACAAAAGAAGTTATTTTAATTAAGTCCTGGTGAATCAATTTCAGCAATGTATCTGACTTCTGAGTCGTTTAATATGAATTTTAATATGCAACATAAAAGGCAAAACGAAAATTGAAAACTATAGTTATAAAAATTTATAAAATTACTTGTCGGAGATATATAGATAACTAATGAAAACCACTAATTTGAAAGTACTATGTCGTGCTCTAGTGTATGTTAAAATAGTAACACTAATTATTGCAATTTCAAAATGAGTAATTGTTTACCCATGTAACATTCCGGCTTTATCAAAAGTGATTTTTATATATTTTAAACGAAAAGGAGCACAGTACTGAAATTAGAAAGAAACATTACGTCAAGCAACCTTTCGTGAAGTTGTTACATAATATAAATTTTTACCACTGACTTACGGACGGCGACCACAAAAAATTTCATGGGTCTAATTTTTATAATAATACTTATTACAAAACTTAATAATAGCATCAGCATTATATATACTACTCTTAATATTGATTTGCTTTCCTTCACGTTTTAGTGGGGTATAAAAATAACAAACCATATTTAATACCGCCTGTCAAGCTTAACGGTAGCGAACTTGTAAGGGTACCATCCTTCAAGTATCTCGGTCACGTGGTTACCGAGGACTTGAAGGGTGACAAGGATATTGAAAGGGAAAGGAGAGCGATGGCAGTCCACTGCAACATATTGGTTCGCAGATTTGCACGTAGCAGTTCAGATGCGAAAATAACACTGTTTAAGGCATACTGCCAAACACTTTATACGTGCAATCTATGGGTCAACTACACGCGGGGGCTGCCAACGGTCTCCGAGTACAATATAATAATGGTCTGAGGATGTTGTTGGGGCTTCCAAGCTACTGCAGTGCATAAGGGATGTCCGCACTGGCGCACACTGATGGGTTTCACATCGTAGTGCGCAAGCGAATCGCACGGTGCGAGGGAGCGCCAACACCATTCTCAGAGTTATCAGTGAGAAGCTCGACTGTCCAATACTGCGGCACTGGGTGTACGCTCACACACATGTTGCAGGGGTGTCGCGCAGTGCAGGCAGATATTTAAATTAGAATATTTTTTTCCAAGAAATGTTACTAACATAGTTTTTAAGAGCTCTTTTTTTATGCTACTAACAATATTATGGACAAACGTCTGAAATAAATAAATTTTATTTATTTTATTATTTTTAATGAGTGGGTAGCGTGACCTTGTCAAATTGACAGTAACACCTAACCTCTCCACTTCCTGTTCACGTGTGCAATATCATCTTACATCAAAATTAAAACAATATATTACTACAGCGAACTACATAAAAGTCAATAAAGATAAGGCTTGGCAAGATCTTTTATATTTTTCTTCAGTAAAACTTTGTCACATCACGTAGCTAAGTTTCTTAATTTCCTTCATTTTAACGTTGAACGAACTAAACGAAGATTGCTGGTAGAAAACCTATGCTTTAAAAGAAGTTTAAAAGTATTTAAAAAATATCTTTTGAAAAAAAAAGATATGTTCGGATAAGAACTTTTCCGTATTAAAGCCATACTGCAGTGTATTGTTATGGCTACAGAACGAATGGATCAGCTCCACTGGGCAAAGACGAATCAGGTAGCTCGAATGTATGGTTAGTGATAATCATTGTAGAACCTCTTTACTCGTATTAAGAAATTCCATCTTAGACCTCAAGGGTCGCAATGCATTTACATTTTAAATCTTAATCGAGAATATTGTCAGTGTTTATAGCATCCACGGAATCCACTAACCATCAGGTAGATACAGTCTAAACTCGCTCGCTTGTCAACCTTACGACCGTTAACGTGTTCATGGAAAGAATTTTATGTTTATTTGTCAATATATAAATTAATAGAATAGGGCATACCTTTGCGAAAAATCGTCAATTGAACTGTAGAAACTAATTTATTTACCTTGCGCAAGTCTATTATATACTATTTTTGATTGTTTTTTAATATAGAAAAACATTAACATTATTTGTATATTAAGCATTTTACTTTATAAATTATAAAATTTTCTACATAATTTATAAAATTTTATAAATTATAAAATTTTCTACATAATTTATAAAATTTTATTTTATAAATTATGTAGACTTCCGTCAGTAAAAAGAATAGAATCACTTTAGTAATCTTTCTTTGAAATTGCAGCGCAACTTTTTCATATTTTTTTTTTAAACGTTACCCCCCACACTAGGATATTGTCCTGTATCGTGGAGGCAGTTTACAAACAAACATCCAGACCCGGAACAATTACTTGCAGGTCATACAAATACTTGTTCCGTGCGGTATTCGAACCCGTGACCCTCAGCGCAATAACTCATTGCTAAGCCACTGCGCCACGGAGGCTTTTACACAATCTACATTGTATTCTTTATCCTCTTGATTCTTTCTTTTGCAGACTTTATAAAGTTTATTTTTATGGTTGAAAATTGCGTTATGTTTTAATAAAATGTAAAATACAAGATACTAAAATAATTTAAAATAAAAACAAATATCAGTTTTCAAATATGAATGAAAATATCGTGAGGAAACCAAATGAAAGAGAAAGAAGAAAGAGGGAACCTGTGAGGGCCGAAAAATAAGTCGTAAGCGGTTGTTAAGTTATTACTTTATATTTTACTTTTACACTTTCATTTTATCTTAATTTTCACGTTCTGTAATTATGACGATGTGTGTAAAAAGAGTTGTTCTGTTCGATAGACTTCTAAATAAGGATATTCGTAGTAGAACCAGAGCAACCGACTTAAACCAACGGATCAATAAGCTGAAGTAGCAATCATCATCAGCCTTCACAAGTACACTGCTGAACATAAGCCCATAGGAATGCCACAAAGCGCGGTCCTGAGCCACCTGCATCCATCAACTTCCTATACGACGGAGGTGAAAAGTTCGTAATGGCGGGTAGGCGCTAGGAGTGACTCATTGTTAGTATATATACCAAGTTTCAGCCTAATCGGGTCATTAGCTTTTGAATTATCAACGAGTAAACAAGTCAATCTGGAAGAAACTAGCCACTATGGAGAAAATTGAATATCGCGCCGTCATTAAGTTTCTCACTAAACAAGGAAAGACACCTCAAACCATTTTTTAGGAGATGTCAGCTGTTTATGGGGACTACGCTCCTGGGAAAACCATGATTTATAAATGGCACGCCCTTTTCAAACAAGGGAGGGACTCCATTGAAGACGACCCCCGACCTGGACGGCCCATTGAGGTTACCACGCCAGAAATAATCGAAAAAGTTGAAAAACTTGTATTAAAAGATGCCCGGCTAAAGAAAAAACAGCTTGCAGCATTAGTTGGAGTATCAGAAACAACCATTTTAAACATCCTACATCAACACCTTGGCATGACTAAAGTCTGTGTAAGATAGGTTACGAGAATGCTTTCTGCGCATCAAAAACACGAGCGCGTCGAAAATTGTCGCGCGTTTTTGGACCGCTGTGGAGAGCAAAGGGAGGAAGTTATTAAGAAGGAGAAACTTGGGTTCACCATTATGAACATGAGTCAAAGCAAGAGTCGATGCAGTGGCATAAAAAAGGCACACCCCCTCCTAAGTAGTATAAGGTGTCTGAATCGGCCGGAAAGATCATGGCGACGATCTTTTAGGAAACAGAAGATATCCTTTTGATTAATTATAAGGAACGTGGTGTTTCCATAACGGGAGAATACTACGCTTCTTTACTAGATCATTAAAAAGAAGCTATTAAAGAAAAAAGGCGAGGAAAGCTTACAAAAGGCGTGCTCCTTTTGCACGACAATGCGCCCGTGCACACAAGCCATGTTGCGACGGCTGCCATTCACCGGTGCGGTTTTGAACAACTGCGCCACCCACCCTGCAGCCCGAACCTGGCCCCAAGCGACTATTATTTGTTTCCAAACATGAAGAAAGAACTGCGTGAGAAAAAAATTGGCGACGATGATGAAGTGAAGTCGGCAATTTCGGCCTATTTTGACGCCCAAGACAAGTTTTTTTTAGACGGTATTAATAAGTTATTTGACAGATCTAATAAATGTATTAGGGTTAAGGGAGAATACATTGAAAAGGAAAAATAGTTTAATGTTTTATTTCATTATCCTTCTCTGTCATTCCGCTAACTTTCTGACCTCCCCTCGTATGTCTTATGTGGGGATGTGAATAATTAACACACCACATATATTAAATAACCTTATATTATATAGAGCGCGGACGAGCGGCCTAACGGCGTCGCACGGTCACATCGACTGGCGAGACGTTGAAGTTTTGACATGTTAATCACACACACTGCACGACTATACCGCTACTATATTATTGCTCGTTTTTTGAGAACGCGGGGTCACCAATTATGTGTGGGGATGTGAATAATTAACACACCACATATATTAATTAACCGTTTATTACTATAAGTTTAAAGTCACGGACCCGAGCACGGACGAGCGGCCTCACGGCGTCGGACGGTCAGATCGACTGGCATGACATTGAAAACGAGTCGTTTGCTCCAGCGCATCCGAGGGCTCCGACGATTGCCGAACGGTCGACAGCCACGGCCGTGCTGCCACACTTACTTTTACACTTCGCCTACCGGGACGAGGTTGCCAATTGAGAACTTTCTTCCGGTCGGTTGTTGGTTCTTCGAGCTATATGACTGGCCCATTGCCACTTCAGCTAACTAATCCGTTGAGCTATATCGGTCACCTGATTCTACTGCGGATATTCGGCTCATTTCTAAGTTTATCACTGAGAAACCCCGAGCTTAGCCCTCTCCGTCGTGAGCGACCTTGGGCTTCCTCATACTGCCAGCTGCAAAGGACCACGTCTCAGATCCATAATGAGTCATCACTGGTAACACAACACGCACTAGTTGTACAGTCTCGTTTTCAAGTTTTGAGGTATACCTGACGAGAAGATGTACGTAAACTAAAACTTTAACCGAATAAGTAAGCTAAAGTGGCAATGGGCCGAACATATGCTTTTATAAGGCTGAACATATGCTTTTATAAGGCCAACATATGATTTTACAAATAACTAAGTATATTATTTCTAAATATTATAATATACGTACGTAGTAACGTATGTAGTATATATTACTTCAATGGGTAAAATGGTTATTTGTTCTGTAATAGCATGCAAATTTACACTTAATTTAGCAAACATATAATTTAGCTAATAAACGTGGGTGTTCCCACGTATATTAGCATAACTTCACTACTAACTTAACTTCATTACTATTGTATGGCGCAGAGTAAAGTTACCTTTTAAAATCACCTTTTTCTGATACGCGGGGACTGGCAAGAGGGGAATGACATCGCTTTTGCACCAAAATAGTCTGCACGGGGCAACGGGCAGCGCGCTTTTCTTCCGACTTTAAAAGGAGGAGGTACTCAATTCGACTGTATGTTATTTTCTTTTTATGTGTTACCTCATAGCTTTTTTTGGTTAAACTGATTTCGATTATTCTTTTTTATTTGAAAGCTGGTGATTCTCATGTGGTCCCATATAAATTTGATCAAGGTCTGATCAATAGTTTTTGAGTTATTCTTAATAATTTATATTGAAGTCGGTCGTACAAAATTTTAATTTTCAATTATTATGTTTGCGCTTTTACGAAAATAGTCACAAAAGTGTCGTTTGTTCCGTACAATATATCATTTAATCATTAACTGCCTCGTGGGTCTAGTAGTCGTCAATGTGACTGCTGATTATATGGGCCTAGGTTTGAATCCCGGTCGGGTCAATAAATATCAGTCATCGAGTTTTCTGTCAAGTAATTCTCAGTAGCAGCTTGGAATCACGAAGTTGGTTGTGCTTCACTCGTGCCTCGGAACCCACGTAAAGCCGTTAGTCCTGCGCCTTGATCTTTCTCCGGTCATGTCAGTTTGCCGTCCCATCGGACTATGAAAGTGAGGGAATAGAGAGTTCACCTGCGCTTACGCGCATACACTCGGGCACTATTATCATGTCCTGCAGATGGTTAGTCGCCGTTGAGACCGACCCCGTGACCTGAAATTTTGTCTGGAGGACATTATTATATCATTTAAACAGCAACAGAAATTGTCCTAGTGCAAGTTCAATCAAAATGAACAAAGCATTTCATTGAAGACATCAGATCTACATTCAAAACACGATAGACGGCGTGAACGCGTACATCTCACAAAGCCAATGCTTGGAAGTCAACTCGAAACGTTCGACTGTACTGGGATTGTCCTGAGCCTTATGGCAATTAATTAACCACGTTTTTTAATAATTGATATTTAAACTTCCTGATGAGCTAGAGAGGCTTGAAATTTATAACTTAACTCAGAATCGGATAAAAATATAAGAATATGAAAAAATGAGGTGTATAGAAATTGTACAATATTTTTAAATTTCACTTGCTTTCGTGTATGTCTGTTCGAGTCCAATTTAGTAATAATTTTCAACATACCGACGAGCTAGAGACATAAAATTTTGAACATAGCTCAGAATCGAATAACAATATGAGAATATGAAAAAAAAAAGTCGTATATTAAATGTTTTAATCACAAAAACAATTTTATCACGTAATAAGTTCCACCAATACAAAATACAGCTGGTGCAAGAATAGAAACCACAGGATTTTTAATTACTTCTTATTCTTGTAATTTTAAACATTTGAATTGCTCGTAAGTCGTTCAAATTTCAACAATATTCTCTATACCGGTGAAGTGCGTCTTCATTGTTGTACTGGAGCGAGCAAAACCCCTACGTCTGAAGTACCAAAAACCTCTCCATTCTCCGAAAGTCACTGTTTACCATAAAAACCCAAGAACGACGAATATACTAATGGAGAACATCACTCAGGAAGTGAAATCGATCTCCCGACAAACACTTCAGCGCGAATTTCATACCAGCTTTTCCAGTCACGGCTAGTAATAATAATAAATTTCAATTTATAGTAAACCATAAAATACAAAACTAATTAATGAAACCTTAATGAGTTGTACAATGGCCGACCTAATCTCTAAAAGTGATCTCTTCCTGGCAACGTTTGGATGGGCACGATATATTGCTTCCGAGTGCTTAATCGCACTGCAGGTCTCGGCCTCGGGAGTAGCCCATTGCCCGGAATCTAATCACGGTGACCAATGTGTACCGGTCGTGGACCCGGTCTCGGCGTTGAAGCGTCAACGGCGAACGGAGTCTTTGTCTTTTACAATTTTTATAATTTTTTCACCGTTTGCCGCTATGTAGAGTCACGTTAGGTTAGAATTATAATAGCGGTTGAACATATCGCGCAACAGACGGACCACAAACTGTATGCTCTCCAACTTTAGGTTGACCGCTATAATGTCGTTCCGGACGTAGCAACCTGCACGGACGATCGTCTGTAGATATAGGTTCTGCTGGGTCTGCAGCCGCTTCCTCTGTCGATCGCTCAAGAGCGCGTACCAGGCCGGAGCAGCGTATGTTAGCTTAGGTCTTATGTAAAGGTTGTAGATCTTGAACTTCGTTTAATAGGCAGCTTAGATGTTAGAACGGAAATATCATCGCCTGCGCACTTCTGGCATTGTAGACGACGATGTAGACGTGCGCGGTCATGCAGCGCGGTATCAACAGGCAGCCCCGGGTCCCTCGCGTGCTTCTCCTTCTGGGGTGTATCAATACGAAGACATGGCTGGTATTTTCTCGGTAACTTTCACAGGTATCTCTGGATTAGGCGGAATTCATCAGGGCTCTGGGGGTGAATCGCACCCATTTCCAGAATGGACTAACCCTACGGTGACCCAATTTCTTGTTATACACCTCGAAATGCTTTGTCCGGTCCGGCAGGCACCCACGATAATGGGTGGATACCGTGCCTTTTCAGCCTCCTTTCCTTAGGTTGAGGCTGTTGTGGGTGGAGCTGCTGCCAGTTGAGCATAACTGGTAGAAGTCCTCTGTCAATCGTCCGATGGCAGTTCTGATGGGTTGGTGGGCGCGGACGATGAACCTCCAGCAGATGGCGCTGGACTTTGCTGCGGCGGTTCGGTGAGATGGAGGGGGTTGGTACTGGTGGTTGGTGACTTGAGGAGAGTGGTGTACTTACCCCTGCAGGAATCTCTTCATCCTCCGAAGATATCGGGGAGCCGACGCATTGCCTCTGGCTTGCGAGAGGGGTTTCACCTTAACCGACATTTACGTTACGGTACGGGTTGTGCCCTAATCTAATTATACCTAACCGACGGTCGCCGACGACGATACGTGAGGGAGGTACGAGGAGCTCGGTAAGTACCTTACCACACAAAAGGGTTGGGGGAAGTACTTAGTAGCATTCACGCACGCGACTAGACATAGAGGGCACGGAACGCGCTTGAGTGCCTGAGAATCAGCCGAGGGGTCGGTGACGTCTCGACGGCTCACGGAGTGACCTCAACGCTTAGCGGAGTTTGTCGGACAGACAAGATGTGTTTACCCACTGCTAAATAACACACCATTCACCGCGTAGATCCTTCACTTGGATGCGCAGAAACTTAAAATACGTACAGTCGTGTACATTAAAAAACAATAGTGATCCACAAATATGAGCTATACAAGGTTATTTTTCAAAGAGTAGCAAAATTTTATATTTAACTTCAAATAAATGAATGATTATATGTCGATATAATTTTTTTTAAATACGAGTAAATAAGGCTTCTACTTTTTTTGCAATTATCCCAAATTAAATGTAATTTATGGGCAACAACAACTCTTACGCGCGCTCCTGTGTGTGTGAATTCACGTTTTCGTTTCTCAAGTTTTTTTGCCTACTATTCACTTTCTTAGTTTTCTTTTATAGGTTAGGGTGACAAACGAGCACGCAGTCAACCTAATGCTAAGTGGTTGCTGTGACCCATAGACATCTACATCTATCCTCAATAAAGAAAGGCGAGGACAACCGTCTATGCATAAAGAATGTGGCCGTACCGCCACATTCTTTATGCATAGACGTTTTCTTTAAATATTTTTACACTAATTACCTGTTCTTGAGCACTTTTAACTTCCGTGAACGCAGCAATAATTTTACTGTGGCGGTCTTCATAACTTTCGGCCTCTTTGACGTAAACACGACTCTTTATACAAAGATAAAAGACTAACGGTGCAAGTTCCGGCAAGTTTGCAGACCATAGTATAGGGCCTCCGTGTGCAATCCACCTATCTTCATATTCACCATTTATTATTGCTCACTGCACTTTAATAATTTGATTAGTTGTCAATTGTTCTTCGATTGATAGGTACACGTACGTTAATTTCTTGTAGCGGTAAAGACTCAATTTCGTCTAATCTTTGCTGCACACCACGTAACTTCCATTGCTTAAAATGTAATATCGCACATTGTTTCATAGTATCCGTGGTTTGAATATTTTCGTTACGTCAACGAAGCGTACGTAATGAGGTCACGGTCAACACTGTCAGCTGTCGGCCGGGCGAGCGGACGTAGGTACTTAGCGGTGTAACGGTAATAGACGGGAAGGCGCGAGAGACGCGTGACAACCGTCCCGACCCTTAAGAATGTGTGAGTGCGTAAAATAGTAAACGTTACGTTACGCATTTTGAATTTAAAAGATAAAAATGATAGAATGTATGAGACATTTTTAATTAATTTTCTTCACCATTTGCCTATACGGGGTGATAAAGTTATCACATTAAATGAAAAGACTTATCCTACATAACGTTCTTTGAACGTACACAACTAAAAAATGTATAACAATTAATATTCTAGTCGCGGTGGCCCTTTTCTTCGTTTTTTGCCTAATTACCTATGAATGGGAAAGTGTAGTTAAATAATTACCTATGTCGATGCTGCTTGAGCACTGCACACCTGCCGCACCGTTGCCGCTTTTACAGGTCACTTCAGGTCAATAAACTAATATTATCAAGGTGATTTATTTCGTGCCAATTTTACGCTATTTATTTTGTTTAAAAGATGCATTTTTATTTTGGTAGAATTGTTTATTTTGTTATTTTCACAGACATATATGAACTTGTATTTACCACAGTGTTATTTAATGTGATAACTTAATCGCCACTCAGTATAACTTATTCTGAACCTTCTCTACTAATTTGGCTATATGTATGTTTAAATATTTTATTTTAATATCTTACATATAAATAAATAAAACTCATAATATTTTAGTCAATACCCACACATACATAAGTTAATATAAACGAGTATGGGAATACAAAATTTGTTTAATTAAAACGACATAGATGGAGATGACGGATAGTGTTCAGTAACCAAGGATTTGAAAATTGTCAAAGATTTAACATGGCGGATAGGAATAAGAAGGTATAGGCTGTATCGTGAGTAAGTTGCCGTAAAAATCCGTGTAATTAATAGGAGTCCATAACTAAAGGGAGCGCAAGAACCGAATGAACGTTTTTTGACTGTCCAATACAGTCAAAATACGTTCCTTTACGTTAATTTGGGCGGAAGCAATAAAAAGGATGCTATAAAAGAGAAAAAGTATAGGGAACCACTTGTGCCTATTGCGATATTCGGAAACGTGATCATACACATTGTGTAGAATAAGTATAAAACAGATGGAGAAATTTCGAACCAGCTGAAGCTTGAAGATTATTTGATTTTTAAAATAAAATGTAAATCGTCAATTTTTGTGTCTTTATAATCATTTAATTTTTTATATCCATTTTCTAGGGGTCATCATGTAAAATTATACTGTTTCTATTACCTCCGACTAAAAGTTCACAACCGAACATAAGTCTCCCCTATAGATTGCCTCATAGGGTTATTTGCCATTGTTTTATGCACTTGAAAGGTGGGTTGGGCAACCGCAGTTTTTTCTTATAGGATAGGATGACAAACAAGTACACAGTCCACCTGATGGTAAGTGGTAGCTTTGACCCATAGACATCTCCATCCATACTCAATATGGATACTCAAGATGGAATGCCTCTTTCCAGTTAAAGGTTCTCCGGTTCTCTACACTCACCATATGAAACACAGAAATGTTAAGCTGCTATTTTACGCTGGTATTCTGTGAGAGCGTGATCCTTCCCCGGTCGAGCCGACCCATTCGTGCTACAACTATACTACTAATATAGCTGCAGCGTGACTCTACCACGTATCGATTGTTATTAGGAAGATACTGCTGCCCACCCCGCTTTTCAAGTTTATTTTCAACCTTGTTTGTTTCCCTGTAGCCTCTTACGATACCCACGGTTTTAATTTATTTTGAAAGTACTATTATTTACAAGTAAAAATCCGAATGTTCCAATTTCAAATTGCCTTCACATTTATTTACGAGCTAAATTGAAATATCGTATTTCATTGAAAATGGATCTGCATCGGGAATATTTTTCAAGCGATAAATTTTTACGATTTCAGATATCGTTTAAAGCTGAAGAGATCGTTTGAAAATTTTAAATGGCATTTATGAATAAACGCGCTTCTAAGGCATAAGTGTACTGGTGACATAACAAATTTCGGCACGATCTACTAATGAAACATGAAGAAAGAATTGGTCGCCATTTGACGATTGTTTTTAATTTTATTTTGACGGACTATCTGGTGTCAAATCCTTTACGAAATTAAAGTAGCTTCAATGCCAATTGGTTTTTTTATAGGATAAGGGTGACAAACGAGCACACAGTCCACCTGATGGTAAGTGGTTGTTGAGGCCCATAGACATCTACATCTATCCTCGATTACGAATTAAAATGCAAATGCGTTGTCACCCGTGGGGACTAAGATGGAATGCCTCCTTTCCAGTAAAAAGGGTCTCCGCTTCTCTACACTCACCATACGAAACACAGCAGCGTTAAGCTGCTATTTTACGCTGGTATTCTGTGAGAGCGTGGTCCTTCCCCGGTCGAGCCGACCCATTCGTGCTACAACTATACTACTAATATAGCTGCAGCATGGCTCTACCATGTAAAACGTGGTGTAGTAAAACATTCGGCTTTGATGCTACCTCAAAATTGATAAATAAAACTTTAACCATAGAACTTTTTTAATTTCGCAAATTTTTCCATAACATCCAACGTATACCTTCAATATGCATGACCAATGTTACTATAACGATAACTAAGAAGTACATAACGCTATTAAATTATTATGTACTTCTTTGATATCGTTAGACGAATAACAGGGCATCATAATATCTTATGTTGTTCTCCAAAACATAGACTTTACCACGGTAGTTATCTGTGACAGATTATAATGTGATTGTGGTGTCAATTGTATTCCTACCGAGCCACTCACTAACATACAATACTAAATATTTAAATTTTTTGTAATGTTTGTATGTTACATTAGTTTATTAACTATTGATTTTTACTGCCTATTTTATTCGCAACTTTCAGAATAACAAAGCGGGAATATCGGTGGCAAAATTTAATTTCGAACGGCGCAATTTCCGGTTTAAGGGTTTCGATATCGAGGTAACGCAGTATATTGGATTTTCATTAATCAGCTTCAGTATGTGATTTTTCGCAAATTCTGATCCATATATTTATATTTATTCTAATGTTAACGTTACAGTAAATGATTATTATCGTACGTTAGAATATAATCATGTCTTACTTTGCGAATATTCGTTACAAAAATAGGTAAATAAAATGCAAATCTTATATGAGAAAGAGGAAACATATAACCTTCTCCGTCTTGTTGCCAGAATGTGTACAAAATAACTAAATCTATAGGATTATTTAAAAATAATATTTTGAAGTTCGTGAGTAGATGAGTTGTGGTAGCTCAGGGATAAGCGCTCGCTGTAAATTTCATAGTACGCAAGCAACCCGGTTCAATCCCAGCCGGTACCAATCAAATTGTTAATTGCAATTTTAAGTACTGATTTATCACGTGCTCGGCGATTAATGAAAACATCGTGAAGAATCTGCATGTCTGAGAAATAAGAAAAAAATTTTCGAAGACATGTGAACACGCATTTAGGTAGCGCGGACAGTTCTTTGCCCTAAAACCCTCTCAGAAATTAGAGGAGCTCACAGCGCAGTGGGACGTATATAGGCTGTAACTTTAACTTTATTTTGAAGTTCTACTTCATGTTCTAGAGCTAATGTGAAATAAATGTTAACCAAACTTGACCAATGCAATAGATTTATTGTTACTACTATAGCAGTTTCCTCGACTAATAAATAGTAAATTAAAAATAAATATCTGCGTTTACGCCAGGCGCAAAATACCCAGGCGCGGAAGGCGAAGCAGCGTCAAAGTGCGAAACGCTTCTGGTACCTACTGTGACCGTCAATCTACACCCGAACGTGACTATTGAGGCAAATCCTGTCTGTGGGAGAAGGAGCTATCTCTAGCTAACTTTTACGGGCTTTTGAAAATGCATAAGGCGAATATCTCCACATACACAACTTTTTAATAGAAGTTAGGGTGAAAACTAGCACAGCCCGTAAACACCTACACTACATATATCTATCATCAATTAAAATCAAAATGTAGATCCAATAAATACAATTCAATGTTTTTTATTTAAGTATAGGTGACAAAGGACCACAGTCCACCTTATGGGAAGTGAATCTTATGGCTCATATACTGCTACATTCATCCTAGAGCAGATAAGTTATCACCCACATACAACGTGGTAGAGCCATGCTGCAGCTATATTACTGGCATAGTTGTAGCACGAATGGGTCAGCTCGACCAAGAAGGACCACGCTCTCAGAATACCAGCGTAAAATAGCAGCTTAATACTGCTGTGTTTCGTATATGGTGAGTGTAGAGAACCGGAGACCCTTTTACTTTTTAGTCCTCACGGGTGACAACGCATCTGCATTTTGATTCGTAATCGCGGATAGATTATTATTATTATTTATTTAACAAATTATAGATAACACATAGGATATATTATGGTACAACATAAAAGCAACGAAAACTTTACCGTGTACAATGTGTAAATTTGACAGATAAGCTACACCTTAATCTACAAAATATGTATAACGCAACACTACTAAACAGCAATTGGCACAGTCAACAGGCGGTAAATCAATACATAATTACCTAATAGTGCACTAAAAGGCGTGAGTCTTGCCACCGCCCACTTCGACGCGTCAAAACCGGTCGTTCCTGCGTCGCGTATACAGGGAGTGATAAAAATTTGGTTTTGGTTCCATCAAATATGTAGTTACTTAATATTTAATAGTAGACGAATATAATGATTATTCTTTGTTTTATGTCATATAGGTTTATTTAGGAATATAGTTAGTGGGGATTATATTTTTTTGTTTGAAGTCTGATATAGATGGTTCGTATAATAGTTTTTAATTTGTATTTAATATTTTTATGATTAATTTCATTTTGAAAAGTTGGTAACTGATTAATTAAATTCGGAACCATGTATTCTAAAGTATGCTTTCCGTATAAATTGTTATAATTAGGTTTAGCTAATTTAGGTCTGGCCGAACTGCGGGTATTAGAATAGTTAGAAATGCCATATTTATTTAAATATTCGTTAAAAAATTCTTCATTTAAAAGTATATTCTACTTTTTATGCACCGGTATAATTTTGCAGTGCTCGAATAGGTTATGTTAATCAGAATCCTGTAAGTTCTTAACCTGGTCTGGAACTATAGTTTTTAAGATGCGTAATTGCAATGAATAAATGTTATCTAAATGTGATTTGTAATTTCGCCCATAACTAGACAAGCCTTATGAAATTTTAGATTCGGCCAGTGATTTATATAATTGTAACAAAATTCTATAGGGGTTTATACTAATTATGGAGAATTTTGCTAATATGCGAAGTCCATTACACAACCTCAATATGATGTTTCCAGTTGAGTCGACTATCTATTACCAGTCCTAAGTAAATTTGAGTTTCTACCGGCTCTAATTCACCTATGCCTTCACAAGGACAATTGAATGTCAATTGTCCTTTGTGAAGGCATATATGGTCATGCACAATAATGCTAGGTATAACTTTACTCTATTATGACTGGAACTAATATACATTAGCTTGGTCTTGCTAGCATTAATAACTAATCCTTCATGAGACCATTTTGTTAATATATTAAGGTCTTCTTGCAGAATGCGGCCAGTTTCGTTAATGTTTTTGCCGGCGCAACAAAAGCATATCGTCGGCATACTGGTATATTTCGCAACACCTGATGATGTTTGCCAGACTATTAACATAAGTGATGTAGTGCAATGGTCCAATTACAGAGCTTTGTGCTGTGCCTACTGAAGAGTTAACATAATAACTAATGGCATCCCCACTTTACCATATTTTCTGTCATTAAGGTAATCTCTGCACCATGACAACAATGGCCCTCTGATACCACTATCATTAAGACTGTCTATTAGCTTATTATGATTAAGAGTATCAAACGCTTTAGTGTAGTCTACAAAGACTACCATTACGTGTCTCTCTAAGTGCTTGTGAACGCTGTTAGAAGGTCGATAACAGTTGGGTGATATTTTCTGCGGTTGAAAGCCATACTGTTTTCCGTTATTATATTATTTTTAGCATAGAAGTCTTGAACCTTTCTGCAAATGTATTTTTCAGCAATTTTATCTATTACGGGTAAAATAGTAATTGGCCTATAGTTGTCATGCACCATAGGGCTACCCTTCTTATGGATAGGTCTAACTATGCCAGTTTTTAAAATATGGGGATACTTTCCACTTTTATATAGGCATTGATGAGATTTGCAATTACGTCATTGACTAATGTGCATAGTTTTGTTATGTCTATATGTAGATGTAGATGTCTATGCGTCACAGCAACCATTTACCATCAGGTGGACTGTGCACGTTTGTTACCCTTATCCTATAAAACATACAATATGATGGAATGCCTTGTTACCAGTTTTCTTTTATATAACTGAAGTGACAAACAAACTTACAAACCTTAAACCAACTTTAAACAAAAAGTCTACAGATACTACCTCTGTTGTCACCTCTGAGGACTAAGATTGAATGCCTCACAGCCTGTAGTTATATTGGCTCACTATACCACAGCAGCGTAAGCACTACTAATGGCTGCAAATACGTAAGACGGTGGTACGTATATGACGTTAAAAGTCCTTACTACCTCATAAAAGGCCTACCGTTCCCATAACAGACAACAAAACGATGTGAAACAAAGTTATCGACTATTAGAGTAGAAACAGAAACAGAAACAGAAACTTTTTATTCAATATAGATTATAAATAATACTTATTGAAAGTCACTCTTTTGTCTAATTACCACTGGTTCGAAAAAACCTCTGTCCTGGGAAGAACCAGCAAGAAACACAGCAGGACTTTTTTTAAATAACAGCTACAATCATGCATATTACAGAATTAACCACACAAAACAAATTAGAAACAGCCTGGCAGCGAACACCTCATTCCAGGGTTATTATCATCCATAAATTCCTTAACATTATAATAACCCTTTTATACAAACTATGTTTAATAAAGTTTTGAATTTTGAGCAGGTCGAATTTTGTATATTTTCTGGGATTTTGTTGTAAAAGCGTATACATCGCCCCAAGAATGAATTACTGACTCGGTGGAGTCGAGTAACTGGTACTACTAGCTTGTGTTTGTTCCTAGTATTTACAGAATGAATATCACTTATTTTGTATAACTACTTTTATTTTGTGTACGTACATTACATTTTCATAAATGTATTGAGAGGCCAAAGTTAATATATTAATTTCTTAAATTTTTGTCTGAGCGACTCTTTAGGTTTTAAATCATAGATTGCTCTTATGGCCCGCTTCTGTAAAACAAATATAATTTCAGTGTCAGTTGCGTCCCCATAGCAAAATACCATAGGACATTATGCTATGAAATAGCTAAAGTAAACAAGTCTAGCTGTTTCCACACTGGTAAGATTTCTAATCTTTTTACAGCATATGCTGCAGAACTAAGTCTGCTTGCTAACTTTGATATATGGGGCTCCATTGAAGCTTCGCGTCTAGTGTTATTCCAAGAAAATGGTGGTATCGACAAGACTCAGTTCCTCCCATTTAAAATTACATTAGTATTTAATTGTCTGACATTTGGAGTCATGAACTTCATACATTTCGTTTTAGTGCTATTTAAATGCAAGTTATTAACATTAAATGAATAGTTACTGAGACTGAGATACAGCTCGGCTTTAGAAACAATAATATTGATTCGGTTCTGTATATTATGTTAATTTTACTTTAAATAAGTCAGTTGAAGAACATTATTATCCCGTTCAAAACCCAAAGTAAAGTAACTTCAATAAAGCAAAATATTAGGAGAAGTAGCGGTATATTTTATAAAAGTAATCTTAAAAACTTGGAGGAAAAATATACGTAATATTCTAATTTAACTTCCCTTCTTCAAGTTTGAGGAGTTTATACAAGATTATTAAATTATAACGCTGTAAAGTTTGCTCTAGATATTTTTTGGAGGGTCAACTTCAGCTGTAAGATAATCAAAGATTGTTTAGAACTCCATTGGTCTTTATTTAATGTTACCCTGGTTTGTATATGAATATTAAGTTTATATAAAAATTTATTTCTTCTCAAAAAAATCATTATAATATAGTAAGTAGCACCGTGTAGTGTCGGTGTAAGTATATCCACTAAACCTTATCAACGCGTGGGTATCGAATGAGGCGACAAAAGGAAACAAACCAGGATATGGGCGGCAGGCAGCAGTCTTCCTATCAAATCCGGTGGCCAACCAGCCGTTGTTCAGCAGTGGACCTTCGATAGGCTGTAACGGTGTAATTGCGTGTTATATTAATATAGAACAACTACATCAACATCAAGCATAAAATAATCTCCTGCAGTTCTTTAATCACTAAATAAATATGCTAATGAACATACTCAGTATGACCTTAGATAGATAGAGCCAGTATTTGGTTCACGAAAAATAAACTTTTTCTCTATTTTTCATAGAGTAGGGAGTACCAGTCCGAATAAAACTTCAAAATCACTAAGTTTAGAACTAACATATTATGAAGATAATCATTTTTTGTATTCCAACCATTAATAAAGTCGGCCAATGTTAACGATATGCAATGAGGAATGCTCGATCCTAGAGAAGCTAAGATGCACTGTCAGAGGCACGGCGACAAATACAACAACCAAATTATTATTGGAACTCAAAGCATATCAGAAAATACTTCACTGCATGAAAAAAACTTCAAACATACCGATTAATTGCCCTTTGAAAGCGGTTTTTCTCCGCACTAATAAATTTCACATTAAAAGTATAGGTACTATGATATTTCCGATTCCAACTTGCATGAACTGGTTTTGAATGGAATTGGAAACAGTTTTATTTTTATTTAATAGTAAATATATTTTACTTGCAATTTTTTTTACATAATACATAAACACTCACGCCTGTCACCCAGAGGGTTAGGCAGAGACTACGGACTTCCATTTGGCACGATCCTGGCACACCTCTCTCGCCTCATTTACATCCATATATCTACGCTAGGGATGGCAATCTGAGATCGATTAATCGAAGGATCGATTTTTCAGGCCCAAAAGATCGATTTTTTTAAATCGATATGCACTACTGAATCGTTCCAATGAATCGATATTTCACCCTTAAAATTGCCATTCGATTTTTTTTTTGTTTTGGTAAAACCATAAAATTATTTACAATTAGTTGAATGTATTCATAATATTACGGTGTTGTCGGTTAAAGGCTAATTACTCAAAAACTCGCGAGAGGGTTGTATGTAGTTTCCTTCGCCTCCATTTAATAAAAAAAATTACGTTTGTAGTCTATGACTTTTTGTATTTGTTGATTAATATTGCGTCATTCATTTGTTTATATAAGCAAACTGTGTCGTAATATTATACTATGATTAGCGAAATAAATACTTATTATTGTGTATATATATTTTGTGTATATATAGCACAGTACTGCACTTGCACTGGAAAGTCGGGGCTTAAACGAAGAATTTCAACACTATTTATCGCAGGCAGTTGTGCACCTGAAGTATGATCCTATACTGTACTGGCAAGAACAAAAAACTCTATTTATCACGACCTTCACTCAATAGTCATGATGTATATGAGTATCGTGGGATCATCTGTTCCTTGTGAGCGCCTTTTTTCAATTGCCGGCAACATCGCAAGTGATGAGCGGAACCGCGGTACTATTGAAGAATTGATGGTACTATTTAAATTTATATATATTTTTAAACATTGAAGATACGAACGAACTTACAGTCCACATTGTACGTCCCTACTGCTGCTCATGGACACCTGCAACCAACTTCAGACAAAGAAGGTAACAGACTGCGAGGACGAAGATGGAATGCCTTACGTCTTGTAAACTTTATGTATACCTTTAAAACCGGATCACCAGAAAATTATATTTCATTATGTGTTATTGCTTTTAGATTATATTTTATTCATTGTATTCCATTACAGCTTAAAACTTTCACTGCTGAACATAGGCCTCTCCCATAGATTGCCTCATAGGTTGCCACGTTTGGCAAGTAGGTTGGAAATCGCTGTTTTTATTATTTTGGGTTATCATGAGGAAAATGCTGCTGCCTATCTCCTGTTTCTGTTTCCCACCGTCATTTCTTACAACACCCACGGGACGATATGGGGGTGTGGTTATTACACATTGTATACTTCTCGGAAATACGTCAGGAGGTTCATTGTTAAAAATAATAAAAGTGTGAGATGATGAGCGGATTTTCAACTTGCTCCCTTGCTTACGCAATTAATCATTATCAGCAATAAATCAGCGTACTTCACTATACATTCAGTATAGAGCAGTACAGTTCGGCCATACCGTAATATGTGCCAGTCACAATTACACATTAGTGTACGAGGGACGTAATTAAATGGTAACACCAAAGTATGCAAACGAACAGCAACACTTCACATCTCAGTCTAACACGGAGCAGCCTCTAAGTACAACGAGTTGAACCACGACACTGTTTTATCTATAATTTTAGAATTCGTAGCATAACTTCACTCGAAGAGTGACTGAAGCGAAATCTCTCACGCAAGGCGCCTACAGTGAAATTTATACTGCACAAACGAGTGGGGGTTTTTCGATATACCCTCAATTCCACCTAGCCACCATCGACATGACGCTTCGCTAGAGTGATTCAACCTCTCGCTCACTCTCGATCAATGCGGTATTTTATATACGCGCCGAAATATTTGTAACTAAATACATAAAGTAAATGTTTTTGTTAGGTAAATTTTTCTGTGTTAATCTGAACGCATGTTTTAAATATGATAAGGGTAATATGTTAATACAGTTCTGTATTAACATACAGATTTGTTTTCAAAGGAAACAGCAATTTAGAAAATTGCTCTTTATGTCAGAGGCCTATGTATGACAATGAACGATATGATAACTGAAATACCTGTGCTGAAAAAAGTGACGTGTTATTAAGAATAATTTTAGTAAGACAATAGGCTCCTTTGGATAAATTCCAAAATACACAATACACAACGAATTTGATGTGAGCACTTTCAGTATAGACATAGTGGCATCGACAACAAAATCGATCCTTGAATACCCTGGCCAAAATATTTTCGGTAAAATGTTATTTCGTGGCATAAATATATATATATATATATATATATATATATATATATATATATATATATATATATATATATATATATATATATATATATATATATATATATATATATATATATATATATTTTAAGTATTTTAATTTTTATATATATTTTAATTTGTATTTATATATATATATATATATATATATATATATATATATATATATTTTAAGTTGTCTAGTTAAAAGGGTAGTTATATAGATATAACAATCAGGGTAGTTATATAGCGTATTAATACATTGTTAATTTACGTATTCATTTTCTAATATAATGTTATTACTAATCTCTGCCAGTTCCGGTTAATTCGCAGTATGTTGAGGCTACGAGGCATTTAGGTGTAATGGCATATTTTTTACCTTCATCAACTTGATATTACTTTTAATGATTCGCAACTATAAAATGACACGTAAATATAACTTTTTTAATCTAGTTTAAGTTTTTGGGGACAGAATCTTTTATCATATTTCAAGGAAGCCTACAGCTGAAATGAAACATATTTTTAATTAATTTTTCTTTAAATTAACTTATTAAGCTAAAAGTATTAAAAATATTTAATTAACCTTAAATCTTATTTACAACTTTACCAACTATTACATAAATACAAAACAAAAATAGAAGACGTTTATATATCCTTCTACTATAATAAAATATCTAACAACAAAAGTAACAATTATAAGATATATACGCTAAGATTTAAAAAAGCTGTAATTAAACGCGATAAAATCCGTAAAATTTGTTTTTATTGTGCTGTATTCGCGTAAAATAATATACTATAAATCAAGCATTCGTTTACAATTTAAACGGTACTATGTGAGCGTAAGAGGATCCGTCACCAATTTCGACCAGTTGGTGTCGTAAAACCTCACCACCGTCACTCATTTCTTCACATGTTCATTAGATGCATTTCCGATAAATGGTAGTATAACATCACGTATATGCCAGATGGGGAGAGCGTCTGTTTGGCATGGCGATTAGGGCAAATCATTCTTAAAAGGGGAGAGGCCGTATCCGGTGCTGGATTGTTACGGGCTGATAAAAAAAGAAAGAGGTTAATATTATAGTGCTTTCGCGCAATATTTTTTTTATATATTTTATGTTTTCTTAAATCTAAAATATAAATGATATAAATATTTATGATCCTTGTAACATTGCCCTCAAGACACGAGTACATTGTTTTCATAATTAAATTTAAAAAAAACACACAGAGAAATGAGACGAATGAATACGTAGACAATAACTTAACTTATACTTTACTTAACTGTTGACTTTCTCAATAAACATTGTCTACAAAGTTCAAAGACAACACGATGAGGAATATTTGAAACTGGGTTCAGTGCTGAAAGTGTTTTGATTTTAATAGTTCTTTGCAATAATCGCTAAAGGCTAAGTGCTCGCCGTAAATTTCACCTAAGATCCTCGCTGGCACTAATGAAGTTGTTAATTGAAATTTTAAATGCTGATTTACCAATTGTGCGGCGGTGAAGGAATACATACATAGTGTCCTCACTATGAACCTATAGAACCTGAAGAACCAGCATGGCTGAGAAATTAAATAAAAAATTCGAAGACTAACATGTTCGCAAATGCATTTGGTAGCGCGGCTGACATTTTGACATAAAACTCTGAGAAATAACAAAGAGGCTTGTACCAGCAGTGGGACGGATGTAGGCTGTAACTTTACATTTCAAATAATAAGTTCCGATTAGGTGAATATTTAAGACTCGTTCTGATATTATATACCGTTTAACTATTTGACATTATGTCCACTTGGTGTCATCGAATCTCTATGATATCGAGCTGTGCTGTGCCATAAGCTCATTAACAACTTACATAGACAATGAATAGATATGCACTTATTCCTTAAATCATATATGGACATATGTAACATATGCGATCTCTCAGAACAATCACTTTAGTTGTTCGCATTGAGTTATTGTCCTGTGCGATCTTTATGCGATGAACCATTTCATAGTTGGCAGCGAAGAAACGTCACCTAGAAAGCAAAAAGGAGGCCAATAGCCGTCGAAATGGCGCCAGATTACAAACACCAAGCTTCGATTAGAAAACTGAAGTCGTTACAAGTCTGTTGCTGAATCGTTAAATGAATCATCATCCTATATTCCCAGCATGGAACATTTTTCTAACAATTTAAATTGACAAGGATTCCTTACTCTAAAAACGAAAGTATTCAAATTAAATTGATTGCTTAACCATTATAAATGTCATAAGTTGGTCTCATTGAAATTATAAGGTATAATTAAAAGTAAAGTCATCATAGCTGCACATCACGTACTTTTGATATGATAATTAATGACGCCCGCTCGCACAATTGGGGAATATCACATCAGAACTTTTATTACGCTTTACAAATATGAAATTATTATAATTATAATTACGTGCTTGTTAGATTATAAGCAAATGTATAAAATATTTCTTTTAGGTGTTCATAAACTTCTGGAAAGGTAATTTTACTCTACCACTGCACTGGTTCGAAAAGTGAGACCTCTACAGGGAAGAACCAGCAAGAACTTCTGGGGTCATTTTTTTTACTATTTTGTATTTCTTTAAAAAAGGTGATAATACCATTTTACACGTATATAATAATTTTGTGGCATAGCGTGGGGTAGGTCTATCTATGTTCAGCTGTGGACTTGTTATTGAATGGCAATGGACTTGTGAAGGGCTGTGATGATGATAAATTATTGAATTGAATTATGCTGGTATCAAAAATTATTTTAATTTTCCAGACGATCACTATGCAACAAAAATCTATAAGTATGTTCTTATCCTTAAAGTTGTCATCAATGTATTAGTCTAAATAAAATTAACGTTTTTTTTTAAATTAAATTATATACTTTATATATTTTATATCCAATCTGTCGTAAGTATTTGACTCGTGGATTATTACGCCCTCGCTATAGACGGCGTCTGCAAGTGTCACACAAAGAATCTCTAAACAAAGGCATCTCTACTGGTTGATCAATAAGTTTTTGGAATAGGACACTTATCAATGAGTTATAGAAATGCGTTCAATTTTTTTAGAATCCAAAATTCGTTAGTAGCCAACGCCAGAAAGAACTAAATTAAAACTATACCCAATTTTTTTTCAAACTTCACATTTGGCAGGAATTTGATTCGTATGCAAAATGAAAAAACTCGAACTTCCTGCAGTTATTAAATATTTCTGCCTGAAAATAATTTCTACAAAAAGTGTTTTTGAAGAACTTCAGTCTATTTTGGCAGACAATGCTCCGTCTTATTCTACAGTGGCATACTGGTGCGCTGAATTTAAATGCGATAGCACCGCCTGCAATGACGTAAAGAAAAGAGTAAAAAAATCGAAGAAATTGATAAGGTAGATCGGCGTCGGACCATCCGTTATTTAGCTGAGATTTTTAAGTTTTGTTTAGGATTTCAGTTTATTTTAACTCGTACCTTGAAATTTAAAAAGGCCGTTCTTCGAATATTAACAGACGCCCAAAAGAAAGCGAGAGTTGACATTTCAAACCTAAAGGAGTCAATCGTTTTGGGCCCACTAGAAATTTTCGCGACCCTTAATGGTATTATATACAAAAAAGATACCAATTTATTATTGTAAATAGCATAAAGATTATATGAAAATCTAGACGGAATCAAGAAATCTGAAAAAAGAATTGTTTTGATATTTGTGTTCATGTCATTGGTTCAGATAACGAAATATAAAAAAATTGTAGTAGAGATGTTCCAACTCGGAAGAAACTCGACTCGAGTTAACTCGAGTTGAATTTCACGTAACTCGAATAGTACTCGAGTTACGCAACTCGAATTGGTGGAACGAAGCTGTGTCAGTTTGTTACAAATTATTTTATATTTGTTCCTCCATCCAAGATAATTATTATTACTTAACTTAATAGGTAGTTATATTTTATTGGTTTGCGTATAGACAATTTTAATAAAATAATATCACTCTAACTTTATGACGTAGCCTATAATTAATGTTATTATATCAATAAATTCTTCGAATTAGTAAGTCGAGTTCATCACTAAATTGTACACAGACACTGCATTGACCGTAAGATTAAGATACGACTTGAGTAGAATTTTGTGACTCGAGTCACTCGGGTTTTATCATGTCACTGTAGTTGTACTCGAGTTTTGAGTTATGCGAATTAACTATTTACAGTCCCTGCATCGATTGAAGTTTATCACTCGAGTTGAGGATGGCGATTACCTTAGTTAAAGCATTTTAAATAGGTACCCTTATTAAATAAGTAATATGTGGCAATATGAAATAAAATACAAATATTTATTATTTATTTATTTGTAGTATTTCCATGTTTCTTTTATTTACTACACATGTTTCAACTGTACTACACACATATTTCAAAATCTATAAATTGATTTTCGCATATCTTACAAATCGCTTTCATTTTCAAAATAATGCCACACTGACAATTTTGTTTTGTTGTTTCATTGTTATCATTCATACTTTAAACAAACAAGTATATTTAAATCACCTTTTATGTTGTGCACTACTTATACGATGTAACAAGAAATAACAAAGATAGCACAATCACGATATTATAAATCAAACTAAGTTCATATTTGACTACAACATGCCAGATGCAAGTTTCACGCCCGCGGCGCATTATACTATGTGAATTAGTTGATTAGATGATAGAATTAATGAATTAGTGAACTGACATATATCTAGCGTTCTACGAATCCACACGGTGCGTCGAGTTGACTCCGTAACTCGAGTGCAAGCGGACTCGAGTAAAATTTATTTTCACTCGATTATCGAGTTACACAGATTCACTCGATTGAATCGAGTGAAAGCAGATTTCGAGTTGCATCACTACTCTAAGAATAAGGTCTGTGCTTAATTGTTATATACTTTCAAATAATTTTTGTAGCAAACTAGCAAAATTAGTTAATAGCAAAAAGTTTATACTTGTTTATTTTCAAGACAATAAAATAAATATCGTCTCATCGATACACAAGTGTTTAACATAATATGGATAATATCTCTTTTTCCTTTTTATTTGTTTGTGGTCGCATGGTAAAATTGCCAATGACATTCGAAATCGGAAAATGAAAACTAATGAGTTTAGTTAATTAATTTATGAGTATGTATCACAGAACACAATTACTCTCTAAGATATGTATGTAATACAAGAGTTTACTTTTACACCTAGAATTTTGGAAAATCTAAATAAGATCTATAATTTGTGATGAATTACTAAAAAAAAGGACAAACACAGGTCTTAGAACCTTACTAGTATGTTAAAAGTGACAAAGTATTAAAGTTTTATGTTATTAGTAAAATCTAAATTAAATAATAGATAGAATAAAAACATAAATGAAGTTTTCTGATTATTATAAGAAAATTAGAATCTATGGGTCGAGGATTCAAAGACTTCTCTATTTGATGTAGCTTCATCGACTTTGAAGAGCGATTCATTTAACTGCATTTAGGTATGTGTAAATAAGTACTTATTACTTGTACTAGAAGCAAATATACAGTTTGCATAAGTATTGTAACTTAGTTAAGCCATTTTTACTATTATATACAATATTAAAAACTATAATAAAAAAAAAAAAAACTAAACCTAGTAATTTAATTATCAAACAGTCCTACTCCACGCGGTATCGTGCCAAGAACGCTGGCTGCGTTTCCCCGCTGAATGGCTATACTTAGCCTTTGAGCGAGAAAAGAGCCAGCCCTCTTATCACCAGCAGCAACGACCAGCCGCGGATGGAGTTCCTTTAAGAACTTCACCGCACGTGGACCCCACGGACCGATAGTCTCTACAGCAAATGGCACAAATATGTAGTCATCTAATATTTTTACTTGTGTAATGGTTATATCCTTGTTGATCAGATGCTTCTATTATCCTTAGACTGATGTGTTGTTAACTCTGCAGAAGGAATATTATTTTGTCATCTATTGTCAGATAATTAATATAAAAATAATATCCTTTTCCCCTACATGAAACTAGTGAAAATAAGAAATCAGACAACTTTACAAAGTCAAATATTGTTGATGTAAATCCATAACTATTATTTGTGTATTTGATTATATGGAGCTAATTAATGGAGTATATTCTATAATAATTTCTTATTTATTTAACATGGAAATGTAGTTTATTGACATTGAATTATAGTATATATATAGTCTTATACAATATTCATTAACTTTTTCAGGTGGATCGCTTAGAATAAATGTATATCTTGTATGCTGAAATCTTGCAGAGCTGCTCGTAGGCAGAGACAAAAAGTATATGGATATTGAATACAACAGTCTTATATCATATCTCATAACATTGAAAATATCCTTCTGATTCATGTTATTATCAAGTTATTTTGAAAATATCTTTTGAAATAATAATGACTGACAATAATAAATACAATTAAATTATACATGTGTTTTGTTATCCTTACACAACCAGTTTAAAACATCTAACTTCATATTTATCAGTGTGTAATAACATAGATAAACATGATATTACCTAATCATTTTGGCTTTAATTGTGTTTGGGGTATGATAACTAATCAGTTAATATATTTTAAAACAAAGTTTGAACACTGCACTTTTACTAATCAACCAAAACATATTAAAACAAAGTCTTGACACCGCACCTGTCTGTCTGTTCCACTATTAATAGACTGCTTTGGAAATAATTACAACAATATATGCAGTGGCATTTTACTTTGTGTTTTATCCTTATACAACCAGTTCAAAACAGCTTTCTTACTAATGTTTTCTTATATTTACGCGAACACTACACATTTAAATAAAACTAGTTTTACGGATTTTATCGCGTATATTAACTTATTTTATATTCCCGACGTTTCGGGTACTTTACAGCACCCATGGTCTGAGGTATTTGATTAAAAATTATTAATTTTTGTTCCGATCTACGCGGTATGAACTTACAGTATCTTGAAGTCTTGCAGTTGTATGCTTGGGTTGGGATTTGATTTTATTAATTATAGGATCCCAAGCAGATGGTAGCACCAACCATCTTCTCTATTGAAATTAGGATGTTTTTTGATTTCAATAGCCTCGCGAATCATCCTTGGAAGGAATCGGTGTTCTTTAGCGAGGATTTGTGGTCTATCAAATCTAATGTAGTGACGGAGGCGATCCTGTACATGTTCACAGACTGCAGACTTCCCGGAGCGTCGATTCTTCACATCAGCTATGTGTTCTTTAACGCGGGTTTTTATTGATCTTTTAGTTTGTCCTACATAAGAGATACCACATTCACAATCAAGCTTGTACCTCCTGCATCTTGCAGAGGGACATTACACTTAACTGATGGTAAAAACTGACTAATCTTCTTCGGCGGCTTGAAGTATGTTTTAATAGAAGCACGCTTCAGGATGTAGCCAATCTTGTCAGTGACACCTCTGACATATGGCAGTACAGCAGGCACTCGCTCGACTGTGGCCGGCTTCACTCGTTCACTGTGACGTAGGCGCGGGACCCGAAGCTTATTGTCGTGCAAAACTTGCTTGACGTGTTGGAGCTCGGCGACACTTTCACAATTCTACCTTTAGATAAAGTAACTGCATTTTTAGACCATCTTAACTCCATAAATTCTAAAATTCAATTCACAATGGAGTTAGAGGCAAACAACTCTTTAGCTTTTCTAGATGTGTTAGTAATTCGGAATCCTGATAACACCTTGAGCCACACTGTGTATAGAAAAAAGACCCATACAGATAGATATTTAAACGGTGACTCTCATCACCATCCTTCACAGTTAGCTACCGTGGGTAAATCTTTGTTTCAGAGAGCACGAGGGATCTGTGACAGTAAACACCTGGCCGCCGAGCTCCAACACGTCAAGCAAGTTTTGCACGACAATAAGCTTCGGGTCCCGCGCCTACGTCACAGTGAACGAGTGAAGCCGGCCACAGTCGAGCGAGTGCCTGCTGTACTGCCATATGTCAGAGGTGTCACTGACAAGATTGGCTACATCCTGAAGCGTGCTTCTATTAAAACATACTTCAAGCCGCCGAAGAAGATTAGTCAGTTTTACCATCAGTCAAGTGTAATGTCCCTCTGCAAGATGCAGGAGTGTACAAGCTTGATTGTGAATGTGGTCTCTCTTATATAGGACAAACTAAAAGATCAATAAAAACCCGCGTTAAAGAACACATAGCTGATGTGAAGAATCGACGCTCGGGAAGTCTGCAGTCTGTGAACATGTACAGGATCGCCCCCGTCACTACATTAGATTTGATAGACCACAAATCCTCGCTAAAGAACACCGATTCCTTCCAAGGATGATTCGCGAGGCTATTGAAATCAAAAAACATCCTAATTTCAATAGAGAAGATGGTTGGGTGCTACCATCTGCTTGGGATCCTATAATTAATAAAATCAAATCCCAACCCAAGCATACAACTGCAAGACTTCAAGATACTGTAAGTTCATACTGCGTAGATCGGAACAAAATTAATAATTTTGTAATAGTGGTGAATGGTGTCCACTATTAACAGACTCGAGTGGTCTAGGAGCGGAGGAATGAAACTATTTTTCTTGATATGCCTTACTATGTGCAGGCGAATGAAGGTGTTTATTTAGTGAACCCTGCCTATATTTATATTCCCGGCTACATCCTTAGTTAACCAATAGTAATATCTTTTATTTACTTAGCCAATTAGAATTTATACATTTTGACCAATGAAGATTAATCAATTATAATATTATGTACAACTATTATATGTCGCGCTCCATTTGCCGGCGTAAGACTCGTGGATCGCTTCTCGTAGCTGCGTTGCTGGACGGGACTATATAAGTGATGCAGACCAAGGCGCGCGCGTACTCGGCGAGCGGCGGCGGCGGGACACATCTCCGGAACAGCAGAAGAAGCGAAGCTGCGGCGTTGAAGAAACGGCTCGAATATGGTCGACGGATTCATGAAGATAGCCGGCGTGTGAAGACGATGCGGCGCTGATGATATTTGTGGCTGCTTCTTGTTTCTATATTAGAACATTAAATATATACGTCAAATTATCTCGCATCGATATGCAGTCCGCAGTATCTCAGTAGCCGGGGTAATTTGTAAATAAATGTTTTCTTCAGACCTTCACCTTCTGCGTTATGGTAGCACCAGGGTAACGTTATTTATTACCGTTTTGGGTTGATTAGCCTGGCTGCTACAATTTTTAATCTGGAGGTAACCGTGGTTAACTATGACATTGGGACGTCAAATACCTCAGTCCCCCGTGACCATGGGTGCTGTAAAGTACTCGAAACGTCGGGAATATAAAATAAGTTAATATACGCGATAAAATCCGTAAAACTAGTTTTATTTAAATAGCTTTCTTACTATATAGCATTTAAAGCTAATATTATAAATAGACATATTATCCGTTATTCATCTTTGCCTTAATCATATTTATTTAATTGTAATGGTGTTTGTGATGTATATTCACTAATCAATTAACACCTGTAAAACATAGTCTCCACACCACGTTTGTTTGTCTGTGCACTGTTTTGCCGGAACTGCTAAAAGGATTTTCCATCTATCTTAAAATATCTAAATTGCTGAATGTACCTACAACTTTGTTTAATACTATTAATTATTAAGCTATTCTATTCTGTATACACTATTCTAACTCATAATATCGGTGAAAACTAGAAAATCGCTTTTAGTTTGTTTTAAGGTTATTGCGATATTCATATTTTAATTTTAATTTCTCAGAATTCCCGTTAAATGCGATAAAACTAATATTAATTTTGTAATCTATAGATTATAGGAATAAATCAACATACATTTCATTGAGGTTCACTAAAATTCGTGGTGGGCCCATTCTCCATACAAAAGAAACTGTCTCCTTTGCTTTGTCACTCTTTCCTCCTTCATTCTTTCTACATGACCAAACCACCGAAGCATTCCTTTCTTAATCTTGGTCACAACGTCATCTTGCAACCCACACCTTTCTCTTATCACACAATCTCTCACCCTGTCATTCAGATTCAGCTCTAGCATACTCCTTAATGACCGCATTTCCACAGCATTTATTCTACTCTCGTGCTTCTTCTGCCACACCAACTTTCTACTGCCATAAAATTGCAATACGTGCCTTTTGACACATTCTGACTTTCCATAATAGCGTGTAGAGCCCCATTCAACCTATTTCCTGCGTTCACTCCTCGTTCTATATCGTTATCATATCTACCATCCCTGCTAAATACACATCCCAAATATACAAACTCATCCACTTGCTCAATCAACTCCTTCTATTCTTATTTCACATAACGTTTTACTTTCTTCTATTTCAAAACCATCACTTTCGTGACTTTTTTCAAGATCTCTTAATAATCTGACTCTAAATAATCTGTGTTAACATTGTTGCGTTCATAATTAAAAAAGGAAAAAAAATATTGTGGTCATTTAGTCATGTTTCATTTCGACAACTGTTGTTGCTCGCTAAAGTCGGAAAAAGGATTATAAGACAGTAGAAAGAAAGGTAACAAAATATAAAGCAGCTCTTGTTTTATAGAGGGTAATCTCCGCTAGGAGTAATATGTTGTTTTGCTTTATTAAAATCATATTACAGGATATTGACATACTTACATGCAGTCAGACGAAATTCATAAGTGCAGCATACAAATGCGTTGAAAATTGTAATTTGTTCAATTAGTAACGTATTTTATATTCGATGGCTTAGCATTGCGTTGCGTCAAGGACTGCAGGTTCGAATCCCGTACGGAACAAGTGTTTGTATAGTCTACAAATAATTGTTCCGGGTCTGGATATTTGTCTTTGTGCAGTTTATGTATCTAAATTATATATTTATTTATACCTCATTGGTTAGTAGTTTTCTTACCGGTAGATTAGTTTTATAATTGCATTGGTTAATAGAACTGTAAAGATATTATAGTTATATAATAAATAGAAGCTATTATATATATTTAAGCAAACATTTGAGCACTCTGAAACTTAGAATCTTTTAATTGTACTAAGTGGTTTCAAAAAGTGACGAGCTTTTTCATTTGACTAAAATTTCCACAAAATACGTTTTCTATTAGTTTTAAAAAGACTGCAATTGTTTCAAAATAAAAAATATCACATAAAATGTTAGATATAGTTTGACCTGTTATTCGATATTTGTGAACAAGAAACGACCGGAGTTTCCGACTCAGCCTCAATAAGAGCCAGTTCAAAGCATTGTGTAGAGGGAAAACTTGTTTGTCAGCTCTTTGTACGCTCTCATACAATTTAGTTTCTATTGTCGCCCAAATGGCGGTACAAAAAAGTAGCTACTTTATACAATTATGTATTTTACAGACGGTATACGCCGGTACGGTATAGAGATATTTGTCTCCTAAACTTCTAAACAAACTGGATTATTGTATACGATTCTTCTTCGGTTTACGGTTACTAAAATTATAAAAATTTACGTGTAGTGGCAGTGTAAGCATATTCAAAGTAAGAGGCGACAGAGGGAATTAAGCCTGGAGCTGGAGAATGTTAAAATAGGGTATAAAGTTTTCAATATCATATGAGTCGACTAAGCAATATCACAAGCTTAAGATAGCTTGTGATATTGCTTAGTCCACTGTGTCGTATGTATGTGGTCTTTGGTACTAAAGCCTTTTCGAAACCTACTTGTTCGACAGGTTCGAAGTCGTCAAGTCTGCGTGTGAGACGAATCGTAATGACTCTCGAAAACAGCACGTAGTCACGAATCAGAAGGAAATCAGTCTGTAATTCTTCAATAAAGAGCGTTGTCGCCTTTCTTGAAGAACAATACCACCGCACTTCTGCTCCACGCCTCCGGAGTAGTTTTCGGAGTGGACTTTAAGTACTGGTTTTCCACCCGCTGTCAGAAGCTTTGCTGTAAATTCATCCTCGCCCAGGGCCTTGCCGTTTTTAAGGTGCTGGAGAGCCATTTAAATCTCGCTCAGACTGACGTCCATGATATCATCGGAATAGTGTCTGATAAGACTACTTCTTTGATCGTTACTCACGTTGATCCAACGATGATGTGTACATCTGCCCATAGAACCTCTTAATCTCACTCAAAATTTCAGGTGTCCCGGAAACGATGCTGCCACTGTCTTCAACTTTGACAGTCAGCTCTTTCTGACAGACAAATATCTGGCAAAGACTTTGGAGCCCTGGTTTCGCTCGATTGCTTCTTTAATTCGTGCTGTATTGAAGTTGCGCAAGTCATGCCGAGATTTAGAGATCTGTCGTTAATTAAAAAAGTTAAAATTAAACGCGATAAAATCTGTAAAATTAGTTTTATTCCAGATGAATATCTATATCTGTATGTCAACTGTATTCATTTTATAATGGTGATAGTAAAAACCTCAGAACAAGAAAAGCAAAAAACGAATCATAATTTAGTACGTATATGATGATATGATGTGCACGTTCTAAGTTATAAGACGTAATTATTCTTTGAAAGCGTTGTACCTCCGCTGTTTGCCTCTTTTTCAGGTTAATGGGTTCTTTTAAACTTTCTTTTTATTTGTTCACGAGCTCTGTTGCTCACTTAGTATTTGTAAAATTAGATAAGTGTTGGTTATTTAGGGAAAACACAACATTTTGGACGAATTTGTGAGATTTATAAATAAAATCTGAGTAAAAGTGCGAATAGAACTCGCGCCCTGGGTTCCATATAAACTTTTTTTTCACTTCATTATGCATGAAGATAGTTTATCCCTCGAGTCGAGAGTCTCGAGGACGTTAACCGGTTTTACGTACGACCGGCAAAATATCGGTCCCATGAATTCCAAAAGATTCGAGAATATTTTCAGTTTTTTTTTGTCTAATTTGGAATTTGCTATTGTAATCCTGCCATTTATTTATAAGTTCAACTATTTTATTCTATATAATAACATATTTTCTCATATCAGTATGTGTTACCCTCGTTTTTTTTTATTTTATAGAATAAGGGTAACAAACGAGTAGTCCACCTGATGGTAAGTGGGTGCTGTAGCCCATAAACATCTTCATTTATCCTCGATTAAGAATCAAAATGCAGATACATTGTGACCACTGAGGACTGCGATAGAATGCCTCGTTTCCAGTAAAAAGGATCTCCGGTTCTCTATACTCACCATACGAAACACATCAGCATTAAGCGGCTATTTTACGATGGTATTCTGTGAGAGCGTGTTCAAACCCCGGTCAGGCCGACCCATTCGTGCTAGAACCATAATATAGCTGCATTGTGGCTCTACCACATGACTTACCGAACCGAAAGGTGGATTATCTAGTTCTAGCTGTATACGGTTGCTTAAAATCGCTCAGCGAGTGTTTTTTGTTTACAAATTTGAAGAAATAAATGAATTTACAGTTGACCTGATGGTTAATGGCTACAGCAGCCCGTGGACACCTGCAGCAAACTTTAAATAAAGAAGGTTACAGATACGTTGTCACCTCTGAGGACTAAGATGAAATGCTTTATGGCCCGTTATCATACTGGCTCTTAGTACCCTTCAGTGCGGAACACAGCAGTGCACGCACTGCTGTTTGGTGGCAGAAAGAGCTAAGAGGGTGTCACCTACCCAGACGGACTTCTAGGCAGAAAAGTTCTACCACCTGAAAAAAGAATTCCACCTAGGTTTATACTAGGTTGATCAATAAGTTTTTGGAAACGCATTGAAACTCTCGGATATGTATTGTATATGTAAATTGTATTTATTTTTCAACGTAATCGCATTTTAAGCTAATACACCTTGAATAGCGTTTTGCAAGTTGTTTAATTCGCTTGGAAAAAGGCTTAATCTTGGGACTCGAAAAAGGCCTCTACAGTACACATCAACTTATCTTCGCCGTCGAATGTTATACCACGCAAGTGCTTTTCCAGGTGAGTTGGAGTAAAAAGATGAAATTCACTCCGAGGTCCATAGAATATGGTGGGTGCTGCATCAACTGTAACCCAGCAGTCCGGATGGCAGCGCCTGCAACACCAGATCGATGGGAGGGGCATGATCATAATGAAAAAGCACTCCAGTCCGCAATTTTCCTCGAATGTTTATTCTTTAGTTCCTCGAGCAGTATTTTGATTAATAATGCGTAATAATCTCCAGTTATTCTCTCTCCTTTACTTAAATAGTTGATCATTATTATATCTTCCGCGTCCTAGAAAACAGAGACCATTATTTTTCTAGCGAACGCAGAGACCTTGAACCGAACAAAACACGAACAACACGACGAACAAAAGACCGTCTTTTTCAACACATTGCTTTGGTTTTCGTCTCCGGTGAAAATGGTGTAAAATGTTTCACCTACAGTTACGAAACGAGCGCAAAAGATCTGGATGTTCTTCAATTATTGCTAAGGAGACAGTTTCTTTTTTATGGAGAATGGGCCCACCACGAATTTTAGTGAACCTCAATGAAATGTATGTCGATTTATTCCTTATAATCTATAGATTACAAAATTAATATAAGTTTTATCGCATGTAACGGGAATTTGAGAAATTAAAATTAAAATATGAATATCACAATAACCTTAAAACAAACTAAAAGCGATTTTCTAGTAGTTTTCACCGATATTATGAGTTAGAATAGTGTATATAGAATAGAATAGCTTAATAATTAATAGTATTAAACAAAGTTGTAGGTACATTCAGCAATTATAGATATTTTAAGATAGATGGAAAATCCTTTTAGCAGTTCCGGCAAAACAGTGCACAGACAAACAAACGTAGTGTGGAGACTATTTTTACAGGTATTAATTGATTAGTGAATATACGTCACACACACCATTACAGTAATTAAATAAATATGATTAAAGCCAAATGAATAACGGATAATATGTCTATTCATAATATTACCTTTAAATGCTATTAGCAAGAAAGCTGTTTTGAACTGGTTGTATAAGGATAAAACAAAGTAAAATGCCACTGCATATATTGTTGTAATTATTTCCAAAGCAGTCTATAGTGTAATCTAATAGTGGAACAGACAGACAGACAGGTGCGGTGTCAAGACTTTGTTTTAATATGTTTTGGTTGATTAGTAAAGGTGCAGTGTGTAAACTTTGTTTTAAAATATATTAACTGATTAGTTATCATACCCCAAACACCATTAAAGCCGAAATGACTAGGTAATATCATGTTTATCTATGTTATTACACACTGATAAATATGAAGTAAGATGTTTTAAACTGGTTGTGTAAGAATAACAAAAACACATGTATAATTTAATTGTATTTATTATTGTCAGTCATTATCATTTCAAAAGATATTTTCAAAATAACTTGATAATAACATGAATCAAAAGGATATTATGAATGTTGTGAGATATGATATAAGACTGTTGTATTCAATATCCATATACTTTTGTCTCTGCCTACGAGCAGCTCTGCAAGATGTCAGCATTAAGACATACGTACACATTTATTCTAAGCGATCCACCTGAAAAATTTACTATATATATACTATACTCCAATGTCAATAAACTACATTTCCATATTTCTGTCAGTATTTTGATGTCTCTGCCTGTATGTTAAATAAATAAGAAATTATTATAAAATATACACCATTAATCAGCTCCATATGATCAAATACACAAATAGTAGTTATGGATTTACATCAACAATATTTGACTATGTAAAAATTGTCTGATTTCTTATTTTCACTAGTTTCATGTAGGGGAAAAGGATATTATTTTTATATTAATTATCTGATAGTAGGTGACAAAATAATATTCCTTCTGCAGAGTTAACAACACATCAGTCTAAGGATAATAGAAGCATCTGATCAACAAGGATATAACCATTACACAAGTAAAAATGGCTTAACTAAGTTACAATACTTATGCAAACTGTATATTTGCTTCTAGTACAAGTAATAAGTACTTATTTACACGTAAATATATGTACTATCTATACTGTCTATCTACTATGGCTGGCATAAATTCAGGATCCATGTTTGATGCCATTTGGTATTGTCAATTTTATGGAGCAACTTGCTGAATACATAAGGTATTTATACCTAAATGCAGTTAAATGAATCGCTCTTCAAAGCCGATGAAGCTACATCAAATAGAAATCTTTAAATCCCTCGACTCATAGATTCTAATTTTCTTATAACGTACAGAAAAACTTCATTTATGTATTTATTCTATCTATTATTTAATTTGATTTTACTAATAACATAAAACTTTAATACTTTGTCACTTTTAACATACTAATAAGGTTCTAAGACCTGTGTTTGTCATTTTTTAGGTAATTCATCAATTACCTAAAAGGACTTCAAGGACGCCCTAGACGAAAGTTTATCGACTGAATTGGCGATATACTGAAAATGGGCCAAATTAAGAGTACCCTTAACCGACGAGCGTGTATGCGTAGGTATATGGATGTGGAGGAGGCGAGAGAGGTGTGTCAGGATCGTGCCAAATGGAAGTCCATAATCTCTGCCTACCCTCTGGGTGACAGGCGTGAGTGTTTATGTATGTATGTATGTAATTCATCATAAATTATAGATCTTATTTAGATTTTCCAAAATTCTAGGTGTAAAAGTAAACTCTTGTATTACATACATACCTTAGAGAGTAATGGTGTTCTGTGATACATCATACATATTAATTAACTAAACTCATTAGTTTTCATTTTTCAATTTCGAATGTCATTGGCAATTTTACCATGCGACCACAAAAAAATAAAAAGGAAAAATAGATATTATCCATTATATGTTAAACATTTGTGCATCGATGAGACGATATTTATTTTATTGTCTTGTAAACAAACACGTATGAACTTTTAGCTATTAATTAATTTTGCTAGTTTGCTACTAAAAATTATTTTAAAGTATATAACAATTAACCACAGACTTTATTCTTAAAGTAGTGATGCAATGCAACTCGAATTCTGTTTTCACTCGATTCAATCGAGTGAATCTGTGTAACTCCGTACTCGAGTGAAAATAAATTTTACTCAAGTCTGCTTGCACTCGAGTTACCGAGTCAACTCGACGCACCGTTTGGATTCGGAGGCGCTAGATGATGTCAGTTCACTAATTCATTAATTCTATCATCTAATCAACTAATTCACATAGTATAAGGCGCCGCGGGCGTGAAACTTGCATCTAGCATGTTGTAGTCAAATATGAACTTAGTTTGATTTATAATATCGTGATTGTGCTATCATTGTTATTTTTTTTTTTACTTCGTATAAGTGGTGCATAACATAAAAGATGATTTAAATACACTTGTTTGTTTAAAGCAGTGATGCACAGACTTATTAAGACTAGGCCAGTCGGGCAAATTATGAACTGATGGCGGGCCGCCAGAGTATAGGTAATAAAGACAATAAAGAATTGATAATAATGTATTAAAATTGAAAAAATTTATTAATTTGAAGCATGGCACTGCATAGTGCTTACAATCTTTCTTATATTTGGCTCAAATTTACTTGTAGCAACACGTAAAACTACTTCAAACTTTTATTTGCAAGGCGGTTTCGATTTTTGTTTTATTATTATTTAGTATTGAAAAGGTTTGTTCACATATATAGGTAGAACCAAATAAGCTGGCACATTTCAGAGCGTTTATGCGCAACTTTGTACGTATTTTTATCAATGCAGCGGTAAAAGTTCAGCAAGTCTCCTTCGTTGAATTTGTTGCGTAAATCTTGGTCGTTTTGAATGTCGATAATTTCTAACTGCATTGACTCTGGCGCATTTTCAACTGAAATCGTAAAGGATTGCTGAATATGTCCAACAAGTTTCACTTTTAAACTCCAAAATCTGTCTTGAAAAGATTGATTCAAAGTATCTAGCTTTTCTACATAACTGAAATTAATCGCAGTTTTGTTGAATTTTTCAGCCATTTTCTTATAATTCGGAAAATGATTGTAATTTCAGAATTCAATTGCGATCTGAAAAGTGTCAGCTTGCATTGAAAGGATGATACATGAGCGTAGAGCTGGGATATCAGTTGATTTTGCCTTGAAGCCGTGTGTTCAAGACATTAAAATGATTTGTAATATCAACTAAAAAGTCAAATCACACAACCAATCAGGATTTTTAAGTTCCGGGACATCCCTTTGCTTTTCCGCCAGTCATATTCCAATTTCTTCTATTAAATTTAGAAATCATTCCAGTGTCAATCCGACTTAGCCACCTTACTTCTGTATAATACAGTAAATCTCCATATTCGCTTTCGATGTCATCAAGGAATTGTTTGAATTGCCTGTGATTGAGTCCTCGTGATTTTAAGAAATTTACAGTCGAAACTACCACTTTCATGACATTTTGAAATTCATTTTTTTTAGAACAGAGGCTTCTTGGTGTATAATGCAGTGAAACTGCATGAGATCTTCAACGTTTATGTTTTTTCTTGCAGATGCTTTTCAGCAAAGTAACTAGCCCAGAATTGACACCAATCATCGAAGGAGCACCGTCAGTCGCAACTCCCGATAATTTTGATAAGTCCAAATCAGTTTTGAACACTCATCCAAAAGTACATTGAGTATATCAACTCCTCTGGTTTCATCTTTCAATGAACACATTCCTAATAACTCTTCTAAGACTTCAAAATCTTGAGTAACACCTCGTATGAATATCAGAAGTTGAGCTGTGGAACTAATATCAGTGGATTCGTCGAGTGCTAATGAAAAAAATTCAATGATCTTAGTTTTTTCATTTAATTGTTCCGCAATATTACCTGACAAAGACATAATTCGTCTTTGGATAGTCATACGATTCAGTTGAATTTTCTCAAACTTTTTTGCTGCTTCTGGACACATTTTCTTAGCGGCAATTTCTATGCATTCTTTTACAAAATTCCCATCATTGAAGGGGCGACTTCGCTTTGCTATCATTCGAGAAATTTCATAACTAACTTTCTGAATCTTGAATGGGTTTTGTAAACATAGCTTGCTGACCAATAAGCTCCCGTTTTAAAGACAACATTTTTTGCTTCCTTAATTCGCCTGTAAACTTGGTAAAAGTAGGATGCTGCGTTTCATAGTGCCTTTTTACATTATATTCCTTTGCAATCGCAACAGAATTCTTGCAAATTAAACAAACGACTTTGTTATGTGACCATACAAAAAAGTATTTCTCAGTCCAAATTTCTTGAAACTGCCAATTTTCAATTTTAACCTTACGTTTTTTACTAGGTCCTGGCTTGTCCATGTTGCGTTCTAATCCTGGCTAGGATTAACACATCACCTAAAAACAATTACAGTACCTACTTAAATTACCCATCCTTTTTAAATTACGTAGGTAGGGAAACACTTATTAATAACAGAGTTTTACTTACGATTTCACAACACAATTATACACGGCACTTGACGGGAAATCTACATTGAATGTGGATCAAAATATATGACACCGCTAGTCGAGTTAAAATCTAAACTAGAACTATTGACACTTCACTCAAATTAAAACCAAACTGTCGGTCGCTGCGGTTAGCGTGGCTTTTATACCACGCGTATAGAGTCGAAAACTGTCTGGAGAAATCACGAAACCGACTCTGGAAGCTTCGTGTATCTACCTACGCGAGCAATCGGGAATTCGGGACTATTGCTATCTCGCTTGCTCTAACAATATAACCCGTGGATAAGCCGTCACCGCGCTGCCGTCGTCGCCGCGCCGCCGGCCGCGGCGGTTCCTCAAGAAAACGAATTTAACCGAGATCAGCACGAACATTACCGACCGCTGTTACCGACGCATGCGGCGCACCGATAAGCGCACTTAAGAGCGCGCGCGAGATTCAAATTACTTTTCGAACATATTTTTTGGTTTTATTCTGGAATATAATTCAATATTTTCGAATGTACGAGAGTATTATTTTTGCTGTCGCCGGGCCACCAGTATTCGACCGGCGGGCCGCATGCAGCCCGCAGGACGCAATCTGTGCATCTAAGGTTTAAAGTATGAATGATAACAATGAAATAACAAAACAAAAATCGTCAGTGTGGCTTATTTTGAAAAATGGAAGCGATTTGTAAGATATGCGAAAAGCAGTTTATAGATTTTGAAATGCTACACATGTCTGTAGTAAATAAAAAACATGGAAATACTACAAATAAATAAATAATAAATATTTGTATTTTATTTCATATTGTCACATATTACTTACTTAATAAAGGTACCTATTTAAAAAGTATATTAATATAGAAATTCCACTTTATATTGTATTAAAAACTATAATAAAAAAAAAAATTATCAAACAGTATTATTATTATTTAAAAATGCTTTAACTAAGGTAATCGCTATTATCAACTTGAGTGATAAACTTCAATCGATGCAGGGACTTTAAATAGTTAATTCGCATAACTCAAAAACTCGAGTACAACTACAGTGACATGATAAAACCCGAGTGACTCGAGTCACAAAATTCTACTCGAGTCGCATCTTTATCTTACGGTCAATTCAGTGTCTGTCTACAATTTAGTGATGAACTCGACTTACTAATTCGAACAATTTATTGATATATTATGTAATATCAACAAGCTGATTAAGTATAATACATGATAGTTCAATTATTAATAACTTTAACTATACACTACGTCATAAAGTTAGAGTGATATTATTTTATGAAAATTGTCTATACACCAATAAAATATAACTACCTATTAAGTTAAGTAATAATAATTATCTTGGATGGAGGAACAAATATAAAATAATTTGTAACAAACTGACACAACTTCGTTCCGCCAATTCGAGTTGCGTAACTCGAGTACTATTCGAGTTACGTGAATTTTAACTCAAGTTAACTCGAGTCGAGTTTCTTCCGTGTTGGCACATCTCTACTACATTTTTTTTTAATATTACATTATCTGAACCAATGACAAGGAACACAAATATCAAAACAACTCGTTTTTTCAGATTTCTTAATTACGTTTAGATTTTCATAAAATCTTTATGCTATTTACAATAATAAATTGGTATCTTTTTTTGTATATAATACCATTAAAGGTCGCGAAAATTTCTATTGGGCTCAAAAACGATTGACTCCTTTGATAAATTCTGAAGTTTGACTCCTTTGATAAATTCTGAAGTTTTATTACATAAAAGGGAAAATGCGACTCAAGCCGCGAAAAAAAATGTGACGTTTATGGACCTAATGCCCATAATAATAATGTATGTGTCAGTAAGAGTAGCACAAAGTTGGTTCAAGCGTTTTAAGTCCGGGAATTTTGATGTCAAAGATGCAACTCGCTCTGGTCGCCTTCATACGGATAAAGTCGATGCCATTTTTAAAAAAGTGGAGCAAGATCGGCATATTAGTCGTTACGACATAGCCCAGAAATTGAAAATTGATCACAAAACAGTTTCGATCCATTTCAAATAGTCTGGCTATACTAAAAAGCTCGATATTTGGGTACCACATGAAATAAACCTAATGAATCGTGTTCTCGTTTGCGATTCTCTATTGAAACGTAATGAAACCGAACCATTTTTGAAAAGATTGATCACTGGTGATGAAAAGTGGATCACCTACGACAAGAACGTATGAAAAAGATCATGGTCAAAGGGTAGTCAAGCTCCACAGACTGTAGCGAAACCCACATTAACACGCAATAAGGTGATGCTGTGTCTATGGTGGGATTGGAAGGGCATCGTTTATTATCAGCTTTTACCGCCGGGTAAAACCATGGATTCGGATCTCTGTTTTTCTGTGATTCAGATGCTGCCAACAACTAATGGGACTCAAGCAAGAAATTGAGAAAAAACGGCCGGAATTGATCAACAGAAAAGGAGTGGACCACACACATTTTTGGCCACTCAGCATAAATTGAGAGAGCTTGGTTGGGAAGTGTTAATGCATCCACCATATAGTCCTAAACAAGCACCCTCAGATTTTACCTATTTCGGTCTCTTCAGAATTCTTGGGGTAGTGTTAGGTTAACATCAGGAGAGGACTGTCAAAACTACTTGTCGCATTTTTTTGATTAAAAAATCCCAAGATTTCTACAGCCACGGGATTATGTCACTACCTACAAGACGTCAACAAGTTATCTAACAAAATGGCACATATATATTATAATTAAATTAAAAATTAAGTTTATAGGGTAACAAGGGATTTAGATAATCTTTCGATAAAAAATCGCTCTTTGCATTGGCGGCAAAAGAATCGATTATCGATAAAATCGACGACTGAAATTTTAATATATCGACGACAGAAATATCATTCAGGTAGAATCGAGTACAAACACAACTCCAAATGGGAACTTTAAAATATATATATTAAAATATTTTCTTTGTTTTTATACGTTATAAGAATCATTTACGTACTTAATTCTGTTTTTTTTATATTTAACAGCCAACGTTTCGAGTGCTTTGTTAAACCCATTGTCACGGGAGAGTCGAAACTTTCCAGACGTTACATTGGGATTCGTCAATGTATAGTATTCGCGTAAATATAAGTAATCAATATGTTTTGTAATTAACTTACTGATAACTTACAAGGATAAGAGTTCTATAGGAGTTTTTGCCACTACACACACAAGTGAATATGGACTATTTCCTTATTTTATAACACACAAATTCATCAGACATTTTGGTGTCGTCAACTAAAAGTTGGCTACTTTATGCTGCATAGCAGCATAAAGTAGCTAACCAGCATAGCAGCTCAATGCTGCTGTGTTTCGGTATGGTGAGTGTAGAGAACCGGAGACCCTTTTTACTGGAAACGAGTCATTCCATCTTAGTCCTCACGGGTTACAACGCATCTGCATTTTGATTCATAGTCGAGGATAGATGTAGATGTCTATGGGCCACAGCAACCAATTATCATCAGGTGGACTGTGTGCTTGTTTGTTACCCTAATCTTATAAAAAAAAATACAAAAGTTTGATGGAATACCTCTCCTCTATAAACTTTTTCTGCCCTTGTAGCACACTTGAGGAAATGACTCTCAGGGACAAGAACGTCCTAAAAAGCGATGACGAACTGAACGTGCATTTCCATGGAGTAAACATAAATTACCTTGAAATGCCAATCCAATTTTCCTCCAAAGGCAATATACAATACAATAGTATTCTAATTTGTTACGCATTTAATTGCTCAATTAATCATTTACAAGAGGATATTAATGTCTCTGTCTCAGTCTGTAATAATACTATTTTATATGATGATTTCATTTATATTCGCTTATCCTAATCTTGTGAGAAATGAAAATAATTGTGAGAAATGCCACCGGTTTAATGATAAGAACAGTACAGAATAGGTCGGGGGAAAAGTTTATTCGTATTTTATATACAAATTCAAGACCTTTTTTTTTCAAACATTATTTACATTTAATTATAATATATATGTGCCATTTTGTTCCATAACTTGTTGCCATCTAGTAGGTAGTGATATAATCTCGTAGCTGTAGAAATCTTGGGATTTTTGATCAAAAAAATGTGACAAGTAGTTTCGACAGTCCTCTCTTGTTCTTAATCTAACACTACCCAAAGAATTCTAAAGAGACCGAAACAGGTAAAAGTCTGAGGGTGCAAGGTCAGGAATATATGGTGGATGCATTAACACTTACCAAACAAGCTTTCTCAATTTTTGCTGAGTGGTCAAAATGTGTGGGGTCTGGCATTACCATGATGAAAGACCACTCCTTTTCTGTCGATCAATTCCGGCCGTTTTTTCTCAATTTCTTGCTTGAGCCTTATTGGTTGTTGGCAGTAGAGATCCGAATCGATGGTTTTTCCCGGCGGTAAAAGCTTATAATAAAAGATGCCCTTCCAATCCTACCATACACACCGCATCACCTTATTGCGTGTTAATCGGGGTTTCGCTACAGTCTGTGGAGCTTGACTACCCTTTGACCATGATCTTTTTCGCACGTTCTTGTCGTAAGTGATCCACTTTTCATCACCAGTGATCAATCTTTTCAAAAATGGTTCGATTTCATTACGTTTCAATAGAGAATCGGAAATGAGTATACGATTCATTAGGTTTCTTTCAGTGAGCTCGTGTGGTACCCAAATATCGAGTGTTTTTGTGTAGACATACTTTTTCAAATATTACTGTATTTTTTACTTTTTTTTGTATTGATATTAAAACCAGCCAGATACAAACAGTATAACCAAAGAGATTTTTGTTCAATTTTATACAAACAAAATACGAAGAAACTCGAGCAATAGAACCACAAACGAATAAGAAGTGCTAACGCAAATAGAACTAATGTATATAATTTAAAGAATGTTCCGACTAATTGTCTGATAGTGATCATTGAGCACTCAATCCACCTGAAAGTATGTGGTTATTTTAGTCGATAAGACATCTAGGCTCGATTTAAAGTTAGAAATGCAGATTTGTTGCCACCCCTGAGAACTAAAATGTAAAGCGTCATCACAGAAAGGCTCTTTATGCTGTTTATTTTACGATAGTACTCTATGAGAGCGTGGTCCTCGTTCGAGCATACCCATTAGCGCTGCAGCCTTTAAAATACTTCAGTGTGCTCCTTCCAAGTCAGGGGTATTCTACTATAACATCTTCCTACTGTTTCCCATAACATTCTATGCAATTTAATAATATGTAATAACTTTTTCCCATGTTCAGCTCCTACCCTATCCCTTAATTATTACAATCTAACAAGTTTGGTCATTGTATTAAATCCTGGTTACAAGCCGAAATATGATCCTAGTAGAAATACCCACAACTGCAATTTGCCGCAAAAGCCCTCTTTTTATGATAACTTATATGTCCAGCTGTGAAGAACAAAACTTTACATATTCAGGAAACAATGAAAATTTAAATTCAAAATATAGGTCACTGTTTAAATACCCTACTGTTTTTGCAAGGAAGAACTTTCTCAAGCGTAATCGTTGTGAATCGTGACCGGACTTGATTATAAGCAGATTTAGAAACATAAGATATGCAACAATATTCTTTTCGTTTAAAGAAAATTTTAAAAATTTGTTTTAAAGCTGGCTAGCAAGCTAGCTAGCTAAAAAACTCAACACAAACTATTGCTTAAAAAAAAACTAGTAACAATGAATTGCAAAATAATATATTTTATCTTTGTATGCCGTGTGGTGGCGTTGTGAGAAAATCCATAGCCCCATTTCGTCCCGAGGGGCACAATTATAGAATATGCCAGAAAGACCTTATGGCTTCCGATAGATATGCGTTCCAGTTGACGCATACTGGATACCCTGCTACTCTAAGATAAGTAGGCAGGTTAAGCCCTCAGAGAAGCCCTCAGCGTCAAGGAAGGGTCACGAAGCGGTACCGCGATCACGGACACACAGAAAAAAGCTTCAGCCCTCCATACCGTATTCCCGTTTATCGCCGCCGACACGACTGCTGGCAGAAAGAGTTCCCATCCAATGTTACTCACCAGGACACTCCGCTCTGGTTGCTGGGCATAACGCAAGCGTATGCATTGCGGAGAGTTATTTCTCCCACTGCAATGGAAACAGATCGCTGTCGCTTCAAATACATTCTTACACACATAATCACCGAAACACACATGTCCGGTAATTCTCTGTGTAAATTGGTAGTCGAGTCTTCCACTCTGTCGTTGCACCCAGGTCTCCAATAGCGACAAGGCTGATTAAAATATGTGTTTTGCACATAATGCTCCTAACGGAGCCTCAAATTAATAACACAACGGTGCTTTAAATTAATAACTCAAGACCTATAAATGTGCGAGACGTCTGCCAAGCGGACGATTGAGCCAAATCCTTCATACAGCGGGAGAGTCTAAATGTTTTCATATTTAACTGTACAACATAATGTAAGTTGTAAGCGGTAGCGATCCACCCCGGTTTCACCTGGATCACTTAATGTTTTTTTTTTAGATTTCATCAAGATAATCATCAAGGACCATTTATTTTGTCAATTCTTCGATTTCTTTTTAAAAATTCCAAGTTTTAGCAAAAATATAACCTAGATGACTTGCTCTATTTCTGTTTGCCAAGTTTCATTACAATCGGTTTAGTCGTTCCGGAGATTAGCCCAGACAAAATTTTGAAAAAGGTTATTCACATCTTTATATTAATAATAATATGCATTTATTTGCACACCATACAAAGTCCTAAGTCCAAAATCTTTACCTATTCTACACAGCAGTATATCAGCTGACGCTTACAATAAGAAAACGTAATAATAACAGTTAAGTTCATAAAAGGGTAAAGTAAAAAGAAAATAAAATTTGACAATTTTGAAGAAAACAACATATATGCTGCCATCTCTCTCTCTCTCTCTCTCTCTCTCTCTCTCTCTCTCTCCGTGCGTGCGTGCGTGCGTGCGCGCGTGCGTGCGTGCGTGCGTGCGTGCGTGCGTGCGTGCGTGCGTGCGTGCGTGCGCGTGCGTGCGTGCGTGCGTGCGTGCGTGCATGCTTGCGTGCGTGCGAGCTAGCGTCCGTGCGTGAGTGCGTGCAGCGTGCGTGCGTGGGTGCGTGTGTTTGCGCGTGCATGCGTGCGTGCGTGAGTGCGAGCGTACGTGCGTGCGTGCGTGCGTGCGTGCGTGAGTGCGTGCGTGCGTGCGTGCGTGCGTGCGTGCGTGCGTGCGTGCGTGCGTGTTAATGTGTGTGTGGATGGGGTGTGGATGGGAGTGTGGGTGTAAATATGGTATATATATGGACAATATATCAACTTTTCGGTTTCAGCATAGATTCCGTTGTGTTATAATCAAGACTTTGTAACCACTTAATAATATTTTGTTAACACTGATATTTACTTTTATTTTTTACATTAAATAAATAATTTACCTTGTTATAAAAAAAGGGTCCAAGAAATTGATAAAAACATTGGCCAAATGAAGTTTTTAGGTGCACCGACCGAGTTATATTTTTTCGTTGTTGACTATATTATGACTGTTGACTGTTTACTTCGCTAGTAATAGTAGCAGGTTATGTACATTAGCATGCTGTTTTAATAATGTGTGTAGTATAAAAAGTTGTCTCACTGTCATAAATTCATGTCTTAACAGCATACAAAAAATAAATGGCAGTTATTTCGTTATTACAGAGAGACTTCAATTTTATTTATATGTTTAGTTCATAATTAATGTTTAAAAAAACAAGTCGCTGGGTTTCTTGCCGGTTCTGCCTAGGGCAAACGTTTTTTTTCTAACCAGTAAATGCATAAGGGACATTCAATAAGTATTCTTGTAATCTATATTGAATAATAGTATATTACGCCACTAGGGAGGAAAGTATGACATTGTAAGCCGCGTGGTAATGTTTGATAAGAACGCGGGTTGCGATGTCATACCTTCCTCCCGTAGTGCGCATACTATTTTTTATCATACCTTAGTCGAAATGAATGTAGGGTCAGGCAGGGTAATTGTAAACGGTATAGAAAAAAAACTGTACGAGCTGTTTCTAATTCCCATAAAAACATGGCAAATATATTTATGACTATGAAAATGTACCTTATAGTAGTTGAATATATTGCAAATGATACACAATAGTAATAATTAGACTAGGCAGTATATACATTTATGAAATTGATTGTTTACAATTGCCCCATTGATTTTCAATCTTTTGTTAAAAAGTGGGGTAAATGTAAACCATGAAAATTGTGCTCTTTGCATAAAAATGTCAATTTTTATTGATCGTATGCTTATCACTATTATTATATGTTGCTTTTAGATGGAAGTGTTATTCGCAATAGGGTCAATGTAATCAAAGCAAAACTTACCGTAGTTACAATATGAAAGCAATACTGGGTAATTAATAACGATTATGATATTTTGAGGTAAACAAATTAATAAGTTAATAGTTTTGTTCTATGCAGAATTCCGAAACAAGGTAATGAAAGGATTTCTAAAGCTTGTTTCCAATCACCCCAGTTTACAATTACCCTATCTGACCCTACCTTAAAATGTATCATGACATATTATACTTTTGACGTTTAAAAACAAGCTCACTGACCTCTATATATACAAGTAATAGAGCTGGAAATTTGACGCATGCCTACTAAATTAATAAGTCATTGAATCGGGAGGCAATGTGGCACTTTCGTCCCTGAAAGTAGGGTAAACACGAACTTTCGATCAAGGTATGATAAAAAAATTATTCCATTCTATTTCACGTTGCTGACCGTTGCTGGGCGGGTTATTTTACGTCTGGTGATTTTACAGATGTTTATGCCACGACATGAGATGATATAAGATTTTTCTAGCATTTCACACGGCTACCTTACAATAAAATAGTTAGGGTGATGGATTTCCTCTTATGAGATGTGGTTGCGGTATTCCATCACGTGTAACAGAAATAGAAACAGAAACTTTTTTTATTCAATATAGATTATAAATAATACTAATTGAAAGTCACTCTATTGTTTAATTTAGATACCACTGGTTAGGAAAAAAACCTCTGTCCTCGGAAAAACCAGCAATAAACCCAGCGAGACTTTAAAAAAAAACAGCTTACAATCATATATGTTACACAATTAACAACATTGTAGCATCCTAGATAAAAAATTAAATATACTTATATAAGCCTTAGATGAAACGTTTGCAAAGTTTGTAGAATACAAACGATTCTTTCGTTGAAAGTTAGAAACTTGTTAGTAATTTATTTGAAGCAGAAGTTAAACTTTCATCTTACTTTAAATGACCTAAGAGAGTTTGCATTAAAAAGACGAATTTTAAGTTAAAAAAATTGTCTTTAAGGATAAGCGTAATCGATTTTCTTTAAAATAAATTCTGTAGTTTTTTTAAACAAAAAAACCGAACACAGCTTGGTCACCAAATAGGAAGTTTATAGTGTCAGCAGGCGGAATTGTATCAACACCTATCTTTTTCTTTACTGAAGAGCAAATAATTATAGTAGGGGAAAAATAAGTCATTGCGTTAGAGGATTTTTCAATGTTCAAACAAAATGTATATTTAACCATTTTAACGTATAATTTGTCATCGATTGAAGCAAAATCAAACGTTAGACGGAAAAATATTACATTACACAAACTATAGTCTAATAAACAAGATACCAGTATTAAAATAGAAATCGAAGTATTTATTATCATACCTTATTCACTCGAATTTAATACTTTCTCTATTTAAAATAACAGCTTGTTTTAATAATTGCTACACCGTAGTAAAATTAATGCAATTCATTAAAAATAAACAATTTGTGAGTGATTCCCACACAGAAGTTCTTGGAAAATATTGCTTAGTAGAATTAGCAAGTCGTATAAGTATAATCTTTAACCTTTTTCTTTTAGATTTTATTTCGTAAAAAAGTAAGGCTTTTAAATAAAAAAAAATCTGAAAAAAGACAGGAATTTTATACGGATACAAAAGCTGGACGTTGTATGCCAAACAAGAAAGGAAATTTCCACATGCGATAAACGCGCGAATAAGCGAATTCGTGTCCCACAGCCTGACACAGAAAGGCGGTGTGGTGTGTGGAAATGCGGTCGATGTTGCCGCTCTCATATTGGAACTCTTTATATATCACAAACTGCAGACTTCCCGGAACGTTGGTGCTTCACGTCAGCTATATGTTCTTTTACGCGGGTTTTGGTAGATCGTTTTGTTTGCCCTATATCTATCAAAACCCGCGTAAAAGAACACATAGCTGACGTAAAGCACCAACGTTCCGGGAAGTCTGCAGTTTGTGATCATAACCTAGACGGCCCCCGCCATTACATTAGATTTGATAAACCACAGATTCTCGCGAAAGAACATCGATTCCTGCCAAGGATAATACGTGAGGCTATTGAAATTAAAAAACATCCTAATTTCAATAGACAGGGAGGCTGGGTACTACCACCTGCTTGGTATCCTGTAATTAATAAAATTAAAACTAAACCCAAGCATACCACTGCAAGACTTCAAGACACAGGTAGTTAATTTTGTGTAGATTGGACCAAAATTAATAATTAAAAGAGCTGAAGGTACTCCGGATTAACTCTGACATCGGGACGTCAATCACCTCAGTCCCCCGTGACCATGCTGTAAAGCACCCGAAACGTCGGGAATTAATAAAAATAAGTTAATTAAACGCGATATAATCCGTGAAAGTAGTTTTATTCAATGTGTAGTGTTCGCGTAAATATAAAAAATCATTATGAAACTTTTCAAAACTAAAGTTAATAAAATCTTACTTAAGGTCCACAATGAGCCGAACGTCAAGAAAGGAACGAAATTAAATTTTGATAATGTAATAGAATATTTTACCTTAAAAATAACAATAAAAAACTGCAGTTGCCAACCCGCTCACCAAGCGTGGCATCTATACCTGCTCATGGCGAGAGTTACAAAAAGATGGCACCTAGTCCCCGGCGGCCCAGCTATTCCTTGCTACGGTGGCGACCACGGCAACGACTGGGCAGGTGGTGCTAAGAATCTCCGGTGGAGGTTCGGTTGCCACCTAAGACGGCTCGACCAGGCAACACATAACGCACTTACCCTGATTACTGACGAGAAGATCCTGGAGCTGGAAGTAGAGATAGACAAGTTGCGCTGGGATATTATAGGTTTATCTGAGGTCCGAAGAGAGGTAGGACACGGTAATACTTGAATCCGGCAACTTGTTCTATCACCGGAGGGCGAACATCTATTCCACGGAGGTGTCGGGTTTATCGTCCACAAGTCTCGTTAAACATGTTATAAAGATTGGGAGTGTATCGGTGAAAGTTGCATACTTTATACTCAGAATCACCAAACTGTATTCGCTGAAGGTCTAAAAGTTTTACGCACCAACCTCGGCACATCCCGATGAGGAGGAGGAAATGTATGAGAATATTTCTAGAGCCATGCGTTCCTCCAAAACCCACTATACGGTGTTAATGGGAGTCTTCAACGCAAAACTAGGCACAAAAGAGAACGGTGAGCTGAAGGTAGGGTAATTCGGGATAGGGCAACGGAACACAAGTAGCCAGCAGCTAGCCGACTTCATGACGAAAGAGAGCTTCTTTATGATAAACTCTTTCTTTCAGAATCAGCCTCACAGAAAGTGGACCTGGTTGGGCCCCGACGGTTTGACAAAAAATGAGACTGACTTCATTACGACGACTAAACGGCAACTTTTCAGTGATGACTCAGTAATTAAAGTTAGTTACAGTCTATATAAGTCCCACTGCTGAGCCCAAGCCTGCTCTCATTTCTAAGAGAGTTTTAGGGCAAGGAAGTGTCCGCAGCGCTGCCCCAATGCGTGTTGGCGAACTTCACATGTTTTCGAAATATTTTTTTCTTATTTCTCTGACATGCAGGTTTCCTCACGATGTTTTCCTTCACCGCCGAGCACGTGGTAAATCAGCACTTAAGATGCAATTAACAATTTCATTGGTGCCGCCGGGGATCTAGCCCGGGTTGCTCGCGTAATGTAAAATTTACAGCAAGCGTTAACCATCTGAGCTACCACGGCTCCTCAGTGATTGCGAGGGTGAAAACTGGCAGCGATCACCGAATGGTGAGAGGCACACTGAACCTAAACGTTAAGTTGGAGAGGTCACGTCTAATGAAGTCAACGCTCCGTCCCCACCGTGCTCTAATCCAGAGTCCCGAAACCTTTCAGCTCGAGCTACAAAACCGTTTTCAGTGCCTAGAATATTGCAATGCAGGGGACGATATGAATAACAAGCTCGTGAAAACTGTACATGCGGTCGGAGTTAAGCTTTGCAAGACCCGCCGCAGAAGAACACAAAAACTCTCCGATCACACTTAATCTCATGGCTGTTAGACGGGAAATGAAGCTGCAGTCTTCAGCAGATTTGACAGCATACAGGCAACTGAACAGACAAATTTCCAAATGCATGCGGCTGGACTAACGCAACTTTAGTACTGCTCGTATTGAAGAAGCGATCGAGCGGAACCAGGGCTCCAAAGTCTTTGCTAGAGATCTATCTGCCAGAAAGAGCCAACTATCGAAGCTGAAGACCGAATGTGGCAGCATCGTTTCCGGGACACCTGCGATTTTGAGTGAGATTGAGAGGTTTTATGGGCTCTACCCACTCGCAAGTGTGGGTAACGAACCAAGAGCAAGTCTCATCCGACACTATACCGACGATATTCCGGACGTCAGTCTGAGCGATATTAGAATGGCTCTCCAGCACCTTAAAAACGGCAAGGCCCCAGGCGAGGATGGAATTACAGCGGAGCTTCTGAAAGCGGGTGGAAAACTGGAACTTGAAGCTCTTTAATTCCGTCCTCCATGTTGGCACTACACCGGAGGCGTGGAGCAGAAGTGCGGTGGTCTTGTTCTTCAAGAAAGGCGACAACGCTCTCTTGAAGAACTACAGACCGATTTCCCTTCTGAGCCGTGTCTACGTGCTGTTTTCGAGAGTCATTACGAATCGTCTCGCATGCATACTCGACGACTTCCAGCCTCCCGAACAAGCAGGTTTCCGAAAAGGCTTTAGCACCATAGACCACACACATACCCTACGGCAAACTGTACAGAAGTCCGAAGAGTACAATTTGAAGACTATAAGAAAGCCTTTGATTCCGTCGAAATTTGGGCGGTGCTGCAGTCCCTCCAGCGGTACCAAGTCTACCAAGTTGACTGTCGGTATATCGAAGTGCTGAAGTGTTTGTACAGTAGCGCTACGATGGCTATCCGAGTACAGAACCAGAGTACGAAACCTAGCCAACTGCAGAGAGGTGTAAGACAGGGTGACGTTATATCCCCGAAACTCTTCACCGCTGCATTGCTACGTTACAAAGACGTTTTCAAGCTTCTGGACTGGAAAGGATACGGTATTAACATCAACGGCGAGTACATCACTCACCTTCGATTTGTCGACGATATAGTCCTTATCGTCGCTGGAGGACCAAAGCACTATGCTCAATGACCTCAATAGTGCCTCCCAACGTATAGGTCATAAGATGAACATGGACAAAACGAAGATCATGTATAACGTCCATGTCACACCTATGCCGGTAGTTGTTGGGAGCACTAAGCTCGAAGTCGTTGACGACTATGTTTACCTGGGACAAATAGTCCGACTAGGTAAGTCCAACTTTGACCGAGAGGTCAATTGACGCATTCAACACGGTTGGGCAGCGTTCGGGAAATTACGGTACATCATCTCGTCAGGTATACCTCAAAACTTGAAACTGCTGACCGGATGAGGAAGCTCAAGGTCGCTCAGCGAGCTATGGAGAGGGCTATGCTCGGGGTTTCTCTGCGTGATATACTTAGAAATGAGGATATCTGCAGTAGAACCAGAGTGACTGACATAGCCCGACGGATTAGTAAGCTGAAATGGCAATGGGCCGGCCATATAGCTTTAAGAACCGACTACCGATGGGGATGAAAGGTTCTCGAGGGGCAGCCTCGGACCGGTAGGCAAAGTGTACGAAATCGATGGATACAGGTAGCTCAGAACGATGCTTCCTGGTATTCCAGTGGACTTCTGAAGGGCTGTTATGATGATGAATGATGGTAGCGGTACGTATGTTTCTTTCGGAAATAATTCTAAAATTTAACGATTTGGGGTGATAAAAGTGCTGTACAGTCTCCATTGAGCTACTCCGGCTCTCAGTCAAGCAATGTCATTTTTTTTCATAAGTAGATACTCGGAATTGCGAGTGTACATGGCAATGCTTGTGCAATACCTCAGGAATTGTGGTTGTTTGTGGGCAGCGATACTCATTTACCAACAGGTAAGCCGCATGCTTGTTTTCCCACTTTTTATATATAAAGAAAACACAAAATATCAGTTTGCTATAATTGTTTTGGCTGAAATTAGGTCATGTATGATTACTTCACCTAACGTGTGCGCTTATTAATTAAATTTGGAAATAACTACGTAGTGAAGTACACGTTACACGTCAATTAGTCACGTGTAGAAATGATGATGGATTTTAACAAAATTATCTTTTTGTTAGAGGTTAAAATCAAAGTAACTTATTTTTATAGAATAAGTGTGACAAACAAGCACACAGTCCACATGATGGTAAGTGGATGATGTGGCCCAATAGACATCTACATTTATCCTCGATTAAAAATCAAAATGCAGATGCGTTGTGATGATGAGTAATATGACTTCCTAGCACACATAGTGTACAACTTCCGCGCACACATAGTGTACGACTTCCGGGGCACCGCCATGTACAGCATACGCGCGCTCAAGGACGGCGCCCACCACGCGTGCAGCATACGCGTCTACCGAAACCAGGCCATGCTACAGCTGGACCCAGCAGTCCGTTCCGACCAGCAAGGCACACACTCGCCTCAAACTCGCACACATGTAATCATATCACACGTGCTACTGTAACACATAAAAGAAAACATATTAAAAAGATTCAGTCGGAACTTGATTTCAAGAAATGCAGCACTACTCTCGGGACACCATTCGCCTTTCCAGGGCACCATATACTGAGCTGCGGCTACACGACAATCTCTGATACGGTCCGATCCTCATGTAAACTTAAATACTCTCTTCAAGGTCAGAACTAATTTGCTCTACTTCAATTTCGTCAGTTATACTTTGGTTATCCGGCATTTTTCGCAACCAATTAAAAAGTTAACCACTTATTCCTACAAAATATTTTTAAAACAATGTTTAAGATAAATTTAATTTCCTCATGTATCAAATGGAGATCGATAGCAGCGGCAATGAATGTGTCCGTGGCGTGATAAGCCGACAGCATACTTCCACTCAAGAGCGAGCACCACAGCACCACGCCTTCTACTAAACCCTCAACATCAAATCCCAATTTTGTCGACCACCTAACACTCGGACTAAACTGTAACACTTGTCAACACATTAGAATACAGAAATACTACTTAGTGTTTTTAATTCATAGTACGTTAAAGTTAACCCTTTGTATGATACATCGCTCAAACATTTCGAACTTTAAAATGTATGGGCTACATTATTACATTATTTCGTGGTTCGTATTTTCGTATCATTTCACATTACGTAAATCATATTTCGCAAGAACTATCAACTCTAAGAAGTTAGGTTTTCAATGAATGCAAACTATAACTCATTTAAAATAACCTCTTTTCAATATTTCTTTCAACATTTGTTAACATATTTGGGTACGTTAAGGAATATCAAAAGTACTTGCGGGTACCTCTAATATGAATCAAGCAAAGAGATTTAACTTCTTGTTAAAAACATTTGACTTTAAGCTTTTACTTTACACTTTAGTGGTACGTCAATGTCGTAAATAGGACAACAAATTTAATTACGACATTAAACAAAAACAAAGTCATCAACGCGAAGTCTTTCACAAAGGTAATAACGATCACACTATTTGAAGACTATATGTGGGTTATAAAAGGGACTTTATCCCACTTCTGATGTCGGAAATTACAACAGAGGATCCCAATTTTCATCTCGGATATACATCAAGATAACGTTAATTGTTAAAATAATAAAAGTGTGAGTGCGGATGTTCAACTTGCTCTCTTGCTCACGCAATTAATCATTATCAGTAATAAGACAGCGTAACGCACTATACATTCAGTATAGAGAAATTACAGTTCGACCAAACCGTAACACGTCCCCGCCACGATCACACACCAATGTAACGTGAGGTAACATGGTAACACCAAAGAATGCAAACCAACAGCAACACTACTTATCTCAGTGTAACACAGGAAGCCTCTCAGCAACACCAGTCCTCCTTGCCTGCACTAGAAGAATTACAACGACGAACAGAACCACGACAATATCTTAGCACTAATAGAATGACTACACTCGTAGAATGACTTAAGCGGAATCTCTCGCGCACGGCGCCTACAGTGAACTTTATAGTGCACAAACGAGTGGGGGTTTCTCGATATACCCTCAATTACACCTCGATCCAACCGGTATTTTATAGACGCTCCGAAATATAATTGTAGATTCCCTCTATGCATACATATACATATGTTATAACTCTTATTTAAAAGTTAACTACTGCTTACAGCACAAAATTTATTTAAATTGATATTTAAGCGTTATGTATAAATCAAAAATATAAAAACGACACCTTAAAAATGTTTACATACCTACCAAATTGCGTGTACATAGTGTAAACAGTAAACCGCCACCACTAAACCCAACACCACTAACTCCTATTTTAATTTTAATATATGTACAAATTGAAAATTGAAAAATTTATTATCTCTGAAATGTAGCAATTTTTTCATAGGCCATGCAATGGGGAACAGGATTACACGTAGTAAGTCATATTAGCTCGACGCACTTCAGCTTGCCTGTCCAACGCATTAATTTATAGTAATGTGTAAAACACCTTACACGGAATACTCGTATATTCAGAAGATAAATAAATCCAGTTTGATGGCCGCCAGCACCATTTAAATTATCGATCGCTATTTTAAATGCATATATATATCTTAGTTCGCTAGATAATAATGTAAGGCATAAAATACATATTAATTAATGCTACTGTTTAACACGCAAAGATACACAGTCAATTTTAATGAAACAAATCACAAAATATACATACAAATAACGCAAAATATATTGCGTACATAGAGCGGAAACGCCTCAATTTGTATACAAAGCTTTGAAATGACTCTTACCCTTTAGGTACTGAGTTACGAGCTCCGGACGTAACTAATTTTCACAAAGAATAAAAAGAAGATTTCGATCATATTTACATTTCTCTATAAATTGAACGTTGCATGTGATATTAAAATATTATATTCTCTTTATCCAAATTTAAGCATACATTTTTGCTTATAGGTGGACAATTATATGGGCCGTTAAAAATGTAATGCAGTATTTTATTACTTTATTAATATACACTCCCTCCTTTTCTGCCTAGAAATCAGGCTGGTTTGGTTTTAATTTTTTCTGACCTCAAACACCCTTCATTTTAGAAGTAACTTAAAATATAAAATGGATATTAATCTTTGCATATTATTGAAGAAATTAATAAAACAATAATATGTATTTTGTACTAATAGTTAAATAAATTTAAAGTGCGTGTGTGCTGATTCTCTATTTGCAACGCTACGGTATCCGTAGTATTTTAATGAAAACTTCATAACTTAATTTAACAGTAACAACTCAATTTCAGATTTTTGAAGTTTTACTGGCATCATTTAATAAGATAAGGCTATAAGCTAACTTTCATTCTCAAAATATGATCATCGTCATTGATATCGTCATATCGGTGACAATGACTATGACCATGGCGATGGCGATGATGATGACGGGACGCAGCTGGAAAGTATTGGATGGCGAAATCTTAAAAATTCTTACATTCGTATTCAAAGTTTATTTTGACCTGTAATTCCGTCTTTACATAATCCACGCTTAGTTTATTTCTAGATTCAGTCCAGGTATTGTCACTATCCAATACAACAAAAATCTTGCGTGTAATTCGGCTCGAAATCTATCTGTTTACCATATACGGGACATTCTGGCTTTTGAGGGACGTTAGGCAAGCTTACTGACAACCCCCAACGTCGTATAAGTTACATATTTTGATACTCGAAAACTTACTCATCAAAACCTATAGGTAGCTATTTCCCATTGATCCAGATTAATCTAGAATCATATGATTTGGCAAGAAGTAAGGTCTTACAGCACAAGTAAAGAAAAAAAACCGTAGTCCATTAATGTGTAGCTAAATCACATGAAATATTTTTTACAAGCTCACATTTAACTTAGAGCATCGACCGTGGTGTAGACCGATGTATGATGTATGATGAAATACCCAATAACAAAATCAGTTGCCGTTGTCATAAAAAATAAAAGGGTTGATAATTAAATTCGTCACCTTGTGAAGGTTACAAATTTCATTATTTCTATCTAAAAACATGTATAGACTAACTAAAGTTGTACTGTACAGTATAGTACAAGTTTAGTTACTTTAGTTCAAAAATATTATGTTTAGATAAAACTAAATGAATAGTGATATTATAATGTAATTTTGTAGTAAAAGGTAAATATATTATAGCCTCAATATTTTTACATCATTGATGATTGTGCAAAGTTATTGATGTTAAAATGCGTTATCGAGGCAAAAAATGGAAATCAAGGAATAACAAGGGGTACGCCGTCTTAAGGGAGCCATTTACTTGGACAACAGATGTGGGGTTTAATATAAACCGCGAATTCCCTGAAGCACTTAAAGGCATTTGTAGCACTGCTGATTCGATTATCGAAAATAGCTCAGATAACCAATTTCGGAATTTATTAGAATAGACAGTTTCATCATTTCTATTTATTTTTAGTAGTAAGTCTTAGAAAAATAATCTAAGGGAAATCTAAGGGATGAACCTATCTAAATAAACTTGGAAAGTAAAATGTTATTTAAATATATAATTTTAATTTTATAAAAAGTTTAAAAACCCATGGTCGTTTTTTTTACATTTGTGATGACAACTTCTAAAGTATGTGCTAAGACAATGTATCGAAGAATTACAAGTTAAGCCCCGATTTCAGACGCTATTATGGGTCAATTATTTTTTCTTTTTAGTTTTTAAAAGTCGTTTTTTACTTATTTTTAATTTAAAATTATTTTACCATTTGGTAAAATATTTAAAATTAAAAAGAGTGGTCTAATTGAATTCGGTCTGAAATTAAATGAAATGAAGTTTAATAAAAATTTCATTTCATTCCATTTCATACACAAGATCAAGTTTATAAGAATGTCGTTTAAATAATTACGTTAAAATCTTCATCCCTTATATTTTCACCTTAAGGATTTTTTTTATATATTTATATAAAATAATCATTTAAATCAGTCGGCTGAATTGGAATAGTAGTAGATGTTGGTAGTACATACCAAACCAAACATAAAAAAACCAGTGGTAGCCTGAGGCCTAACCAGTAGCCCTGAGCTGCAGATTTTGTTTAAGTAACCCTCCGCGATGACTGACATGTTAAGTTGACAAGCTTTCAATACATCTTGTACTAACACAATACGCGGTTTTCCATTTACCGGCACGGCGACGGCATGGTGACGGCGACGGCAACGGCACGGCTGCCGGGGAAGCAAAAATATATAAAATGTATGAAATATATGGCATGTTTTTCCACTTAGCGGCGCCGGCGAATTGACAGCAAGCTTCCCACTTGTTGCCGGCCGGCAAAACTACATGTGTATTGTGTACGTATTGCAGTTGTGTGCGTGTGTGCGTGTACGCGGGCCGAAGTAGAAGGGACGCGGTGAGATTGAGACTCGAAATTAACTTGTGAAATTATGAAATGTCTCCTCGTTCATGCGGAAGTAGTTGAAATATTTTTTAGAGTCCATTTACTACTTTTAAAATAGGGTATAATATATTCCTTCTAAGTATTTTATTTTTAAGACTAGCTGTTCCCCGCGACTTCGCCCGCGTGTGATTTAGGGTTATAATTTTGATAAACTTAACTAAACCCTTTCTCTCTCCCGTGCACTACATATAGGTCATTGCTATTTTCTTACTATTGTGTCTGAAAACCGGACAGTGAAAGTGTTAACTTAAAACTTACTTTTAATTAAGAAAAACTTAATAATTTAAGGTTTTAATTTTTTAGTGCGGAACCCTAATTCTTTTTCTAAAATAAAAGTAGCCTAAGTTACCCTAGTAATATCAGCTATCTGCCAGTGAAAGTCCCGTCAAAATCGGTCCAGCCATTTCGGAGATTAGCCGGAACAAACAGACAGACAAACAGAATAAAATTTATATATTGTGTTTTTGTTATAAGTAACGTATGTACTTTCATATGCATTTAGTAAAAAGCTGTTATTTTGACATTACAAACAGACACTTCAATTTTATTTATTTGTATAGATGTAAAGATTGGATGTATTCAATATTTGACTTCTCTGCGTTGATTATATTTTCGTCTTAAATGTAAGAGATATAACACTTGACGAGACCATTTTTACGTACTGTAGAACTGAAGTCTGTGTTAGTACTGCGCAAAAACCGAGCGTAGACCGGCACCGGCACCGGCGCAGTGGAAAAACGAAGCTACGGCGCCGTCGCCGTGCCGTCGTCGTGCCGTCGCCGTGCCGTCGCCGTGCCGTCGCCGTGCCGTCGCCGTGCCGTCGCCGTGCCGGTAAATGGAAAACCGCCAATATTCCACGCACAAATAACGGAAATGTTGCTGTGAGATCGAGAGAGAGACAAAAGTCATTATATTAAGAAATATTCTATTTGTTTTGAAATAAGCTTAAAAACAACATTAGTATTCCATTAATGTACTTATGAATTTTAATATTCCAACCGCGTTCTCTTGCTTAACCCCTGCTTAACGTTCTAAATTCAGGCATTTGGGACGTTTTGTAATTGTAGTAAAATTTAAAGGAAATTAAAATTTACAGAATTAATTGCTTTTGTGCAAAATTATATGTTTCGAAATTCTAAATTTAATTTTACTATAAAATATTTTTATTAACTATTAACTAGCTGTGCTCGCGATTTCATTCAGAAAGAACCTATTTCCTAACTGTGTAAAAACGAAGCTACGGCGATATTTAAATGGTGAATCCCACCATCATCCTTCACAGTTAGCTACCGTGGGCAAATCTTTGTTACAGAGAGCACGAGGGATCTGTGACAGCAAACACCTGGCCACCGAGCTTCAGCACGTCAAGCAGATTCTGCACGACAACAAGCTTCGGGTCCCGCGCCTACGTCACAGTGACCGAGTGAAGCCGGCCACAGTCGAGCGTATGCCTGCTGTACTACCTTATGTCAGAGGTGTCACAGATAAGATTGGCTACATCTTGAAGCGAGCTTCTATTAGAACATTCTTCAAGCCGCCGAAGAAGATTAGTCAGTTCTTACCATCCGTCAAGTGCAATATTCCTCTACAAGATGCAGGAGTGTACAAACTTGATTGTGAATGTGGTCTCTCATATATAGGGCAAACAAAACGATCTATTAAGGCCCGCGTAAAAGAACACATAGCTGACGTGAAGCACCAACGTTCCGGGAAGTCTGCAGTTTGTGATCATATCCTAGACGGCCCCCGCCATTACATTAGATTTGATAAACCACAAATTCTCGCGAAAGAACATCGATTCCTGCCAAGGATGATACGTGAGGCTATTGAAATTAAAAAACATCCTAATTTCAATAGAGAGGGAGGCTGGGTACTACCACCTGCTTGGGATCCTGTAATTAATAAAATTAAAACTAAACCCAAGCATACCACTGCAAGACTTCAAGACACAGTTAGTTCATTCTGCGTAGATCGGACCAAAATTAATAATTAAAAAAGCTGAAGGTACTCCGAATTAACTTTG
>JAGSMP010001181.1:0-65250 GCA_029286625.1 Parnassius orleans | reverse complement strand
TAATTTCAATAGAGAGGGAGGCTGGGTACTACCACCTGCTTGGGATCCTGTAATTAATAAAATTAAAACTAAACCCAAGCATACCACTGCAAGACTTCAAGACACAGTTAGTTCATTCTGCGTAGATCGGACCAAAATTAATAATTAAAAGCTGAAGGTACTCCGGATTAACTTTGACATCGGGACGTCATTCGATACAATTTTTTGTCAATGAAATTATAACTATATGATTTGTGCATTATCGTTCTAATTACACCACCCTTTTCTCGTAATTAGTATATTTATTGTGAACTAGCGGATCGGTGTGTCAGATTCCAAATTTTTTTTTACAACCCAACGTTTTAGTTAAGATTACACAAGAAATCGTGCGTGCGCAGTATGTACTCGTAAGTAGTTAAGTGTTTGTGTGCAGTATGTAAGCAGTAGTATTGTATGCTCGGTGTGAGGTGGTGTGATGATATTGTGACGTGTGTACGCAGAATGTACTCGTAAGTAGTTAAGTGTTAGTTTGCAGTATGTAAGCAGTAGTATTGTACGCTTGGTGTGAGGTGGTGATGATATTTTGTGTACGTGTGCAGTATGTACTCGTAAGTAGTTAAGTGTTAGTTTGCAGTAAGCAGTAGTATTGTACGCTTGGTGTGAGGTGGTGTGATGATATTGTGGCGTGCGTGCGCAGTATGTACTCGTAAGTAGTTAAGTGTTAGTATGCAGTATGTAAGCATTAGTATTGTAGCAGTAGTTTTGGTTTTTGGCCAAAAACTTCTCCGCGATCATGCGCATGGAAAAGACCTGATCCGTACATCCCATTCCCTTTTTAAATCCCGCTTGCACACCCCAAATTTTTCCATCAGTATATTTCATAACTCTTTCAATTAGCACCCTAGCATACAGTTTTCCCACAATGCTAAGAAGGCTAATACCACGGTAGTTTTTACAGTACTGTTGCGATCCTTTTCCCTTATATATTGGGACTATCATGGCTTTGCACCAGTCTCCCGGTATCCGCTTAAGTTCCCAATACAAATTAAACAAGGTGTACAGCAGGTCTGCCAATACTCCCTCTCCAGCCCTTAGCATTTCGAGTGATACTCTATCATATCCAGCTGCCTCACCTGCTTTCATAATTTTCATTGCTTTCATTATTACATCTCTACCTATCTCTCTATCTCTTTCCTCTTCCTTCGGAATTTCTATTTCATTTAATTCAAACGTCTCATCACTCATAAATACGCTTTCAAAGTTCCATCTCCTTAAACTCGAAACTTCGTCATTCAAAATACAGCCATTCTGATCTCGTATAGCATTCATTCTAGGCTGTTTTGAATGTCCCCTGGCAGTTCTTACGAGTTTCCAGAAAATTTTTATATTTGCCTGGAAGTTATCCGATATTATTCTATTCTTATCCGTTCTTTCTTGCTTTTCCTTTCAACTACTTCTTTTACTTTCTTATATAGATGTCTAAAAACTGCCTTTTTTCTTTCAATATCATCATTCATACCGCTAGAATGATTAGCCTTGGTTGTTAGTAAATCTAGCCATGCTCTCTTCTTTGCTTCAACGTCCATCCTTACTTCATCATCCCACCATGAAGTGTTATTTTTTCTTTAATTCGTTCTCTTAGTTACACCACATACTTCGGTAGCTGCATCCACCAAACCTTTCTTGACATTATACCACACAGTCTCCAAGTCTAAATAATTCATACACAATTCATCCATACCACTTATATTTTCTCTCAGTCTACATTTGAACTTCTCTTTCCCACCTTCATCTTGTAACCTCTCTGTTCTTATACGCTGTAATGCAGTGGTAGACACAGATGTCCGATGCCGCCAACGTCTGAATAGACCATTAATTCGGCATAAGACCAAGTAATGATCCGTCCTACGTTGGACCCCGGTAAACCCTTGTATTTACCTGCGCTTCTCATTCTTTCATCCACAATTATGAAATCTATCATGTTTATCACCAACTCTTCCCATGTATACATGTGAATCTTCTTATGACGAAAGAAAGTGTTCGTCACAAAATATTATTTTCCACATGTTGAGAACTTTCACCATTCTCATTTATGCTTTCATCACAAAACGTTCCCCATATCCTTTCATAACCAAGCCTCTTCACGCCAACCCTTTCATTAAAATCTCTAATATAACAATATTTTCCCCTTGCATTTCATTAACACCATTTGTACAATGTCCCAAAACTGCCTCGGATATAAGTGGCTTAGGACATGTCTGGGGCGTAGACCCTAGAACAAAAACTTTTAAGCTTCTTTTTCATTTGTATCCATAGCAGTCTCGGCCACATTTCATACTCTCTTACACAATGACCCATTCTTTCTGAAATGATGATACTCGACAGCATGCCCGCTCTATCTCGTCTACACCAGACAAGTACGCGGTATACATGCCATGTGTAGTGGGATCCTTTCCTTCCGTTTCGTCTCATTTACACATAACACATCTATTCCTCTATCATACATCATATCGCATACTTCATCCTTCATATCATTCATTGCTCCACATACATTCAGTGTAGCTAGACGGGCTTCCTCAATCCACTTTTCGCCCCTCCGGGAGACAGAACGTGACGGTTGGCGAACCTGGTCGCCGGTTTTCCTCCCGGAGTTTCTTCGCACCCCTGCCCCATTAAAGGGGCGCCGGGAACTCGGGGCCATTTCTTTTCTTTTATGCCTCATGGTGCAAAAGTAGTTGGTGGTATTTTTTACGCCGCTACCTCACGGCGAGGAGCCACCACCCAGGGTACACGTGTAGGGTGGGCCTAGGATTAGGTGGTCGAAGCCTACGGACGCGAGCGACTCATCCCCCGGAATACAGGAGAAATTTATTTATTTATTCTTTACAAGCGATCCGCCCCGGCTTCGCACGGTTGATTTCTGGATTTCGACGCCACCTACCGGGTGCAATTGTGAATCTTAACTATAATCACACACACAAAATTTCATCAAAATCGATCCAGCCGTTTAGGAGTGCAATTACATACACACGGACAGAAGAATTATATAATATATGATATGTATGTGTGATACATATAAACTTTTCTATTAAGTCAGTTTATCTAATTATGAAAACTGCATTAAAATTTCCTGCGCAGTTTAAAAGATCTAAGCGTACAGACGGTGGGAAGCGACTTTGTTTTATACTATGTAAAGATTGAACCTTACACAATGTATAGGAACAAAAGGCGGCCACTAAAAGGACACCTGCCAGTTAACCTTAATTGTGGTTTGTGTGTGTGTTAATTTTGTAAACTATATTTATTATTTCACTTTACCAACAAATAATCACATGACAGAAAATTATAGGTAGGTAGGTATCAAATTACCCTCATTCATCATAAAATGTCCTCATTTGACGTTTGCAATCACTCAAAATCTACCGGCATGTGCTTTGGTCTGTCATATAAAAGCTTTTAGTGAAAATGTTTCTAGTAGTTTGTTGTAAAAGGGTATACATTGCACCCATAAATTAATTACTAATTCTGTTGAGTTTAGTAACAGGCATTAGAAGCTCGTAGTCGTTTCCAGTATTTAAACTATGAATATCTTAAGTCCTATCAAATATATTTTTTTCTTTTTTTATGTACATAAGTTACATTTTTATAAATATATAGTAATACCAAAGTTTATAAATTTATTTGTATAAACCTTTCGCTAAGGGACTCTACAAGTTCTATTGTCGAAAAACCACTTCAAACTCAATTTATTTTGAAGTTATCTAGAAAACAATTTGCGATATGAAAAAAATATTCAAAAGCAAAAATTGAAGATTTATCAATTCTATTTAAAATGGCCATAGCTCTCGTTGATTTGTTGTAATATAGTCTTGAAGTAAAAAAAAATCCGATTTTGAATCAAAACTTTAACCTTGTTTTGTATAAAATTGCATACCAAAAAGGTTTTGTTTTTTAATTGTATTATGTATAGATCATCTTCATTATTATTATTTTGATATATTATGTATTAATTTACGTAACATAATAAATAAATAATATTTATTACGGTAATAGAAACGAGAAATTAAAGTTATTCAGCAGTACTACTTCTCGCCGCCAGTCAAGAAAACTGGCTACTTTTCCTCGTTGAATGGCTATACTTAGCCCAAATTCGAAAGTAAGAACCAGCTCTGTTGTGTCCAGCGGTGACGCCCAGCCGCGGATACAGACCACTTTACAGCAAATGGAACAAAAATAGCCATCTCTCATAGACTTATATTTACTCAATTCACTCGCCCTCAATACATATAGTTTAGATATATAAACGAACACTAAAGTTTTTGTAACTGCCTCGATGGGTTAGTGGTCGTAAACGGGGTTGCTCAACGTGAGGTTAGGGGTTCGAATCCCGTTGGGTTTATCTGTCATGCAATTCTTAGTAGCCGCCCAAAGTCGGAAAGTTGGCGGTGTTACATGCCCGTACCTCGGAAAGCACGTAAAGTCGTTGATCCTGCTCCTGATCTCTCTCCGGTCGTGTCGGATTACCGTACCATCGGACTTCGAGAGTGAGGAATAGTGAGTGCCCCTGTGCTTGCGCATACAATCGGGCAATGTTATCCTGTCCTGTGCAGATGGCTAGTTTCCGTTTAGACTGGCCGCCGTGACCGAAATTCGATCTGGAGGACATTATTAATATTTTTGTAATTTTTATTTTAAAAGCTGTGGGTGTTAAGTTGTACCTTTATAGGTTTGTATAGCATTTAATGTAAAAAAAACGAGAATATCAATATAAGCCTACGTTACTTATCATCATCATCATCATTACAGCCCTTCAAAAGTCCACTACTGAACATAGGCATTTACCCCAAGGAAATGCCACAAAGCACGATCTAGTTATAAGTACGTTAATTATAACAAGCTTTAAATAACACGTTTTTTTATTTTTAGCTTTAACTGTATGTAAACAAAATTAAAAGCAATTTTTATTCTGTTCTCAAAACGTTATCAATGCTTTGTAATTCATAAATAATGCTTTTGTTTATTTTCATATCACTTTGTGTGATGATTATTGATGGTGTGTATTAGGCGACGTATATAAAAAATCACAAAATAAAATAAAAAGGAATTCTATTTTTCGACATACGAAATCACAAGTTTTAAAATTAATTTAAAACTTTAATTTTAGTTTTTCAAACGTCAAGTTAGTAGTTATTTTGTTGGCAACATTTCAAAGTTCTTTGGTGGCAATCTTTACTCTATGTTTGATCATGGACTATTATGTGTTTGACAATTGGCATTTGGAGTACGAATGTAAACAATTAAAGTTTTATTTTATTTTATTTAATGTATTATATATAAACTTCAGCTTTCTGCACTCCTTTTCCATATAAACTTTAACTATGCCGAATCTCACACTCCTCTATGTACTAACATAATATAAAGTTTATAGCACTACTATTTTTATATAACTTTATTAAACTAATAAAATTATTGAAATAGCCTTCCGTGTTTATAAACTGGAATGACAATGGCTTGGTCGCCTCTGTTGCAGAAGTTACAACCGATGGAGTAGACAAGTCATGGAGTGGATAACGCACCTAAGCAAACCCAGAGTGGGACACTAAGCAAACCCAGTGTGGGACATTAAATGTAGGTGGGAACTGGATACGTAAAGCCAGAGACTGACTAAGTGCGCTTCTTGGAAAAGGCGGACATAGGTAATGCAGTGCAGTTAAAAATAAATTAAATGAATCTCTTTTTTTATAGAATAAGGGTGACAAACGAGCACACAGTCCACCTGATGGTAAGTGGATGCTATGACCCATAGACATCTACATCTATCCTCTATTAAGAATCATAATGCATAAGCGTTGCCACCCTGAGGACTAAGATGGAATGTCTCGTTTCCAGTAAAAGGGTCTCCGATTCTCTTCACTCATCATACGAAACACAAGAGCATTGTGCTGCTGTATTCTCTGAGAGCATGGTCCTTCCCCGGTAGACGTTTCGACCATATCATCAATCCATTCTTGTTTCAACCATAATATAGCTTTTATATTATCATTTTATAAATTAAATGAAAAGTACAAGCAACTGTTCCTTAACAATATCGACCAACAATCTGATACCAAAGTGCCTCGAGCAGTTGTTCTAACAAAATGTTATTTGTGACATTGATTGATACCTTTATTTATTTTTCGAGGACGATACTACGCTTCAGTTTCGTAATAAATTTTATGAAATAACCTTTCATATTTATTAGTTATTATTTTACCCACATTTGTAATGTTGAATACTAGTTGCATTTTGTTAGAAAATTACTTTACATTAATTGTGAGAGGGAAAGCAGGTGTTTCTTTGCGTGTCAAATTCAGGCTATTGACTGTATAGAATAAGCAATTTGAAACAACAACAAAAATGGATTTTTTTAAAGATAATGTTGTAACTCTTCAGACTGAAACAAAACGGTGCACGCACTGCTGCTTGGTAATAGTAATCTTGTAATATGTATAGAAATGTTAAAATTTAAGTGTCTCACATTATGTTTTTGGCGTGTTGCAATAAATGTTTCTTTCTTTCTTTTCTTTCTTTCTTTAATGGGTACGTTACGGAAAGACGAGCACAAAACTTTCATGTGTTCTCAAGAAAAAAATAACGACATATTGATTTTTTATAAAACGAGTGACAAACGAACTTACAAGTATCCACTACAGTCCATGGACACCTGCAACCAACTTCGAACAAAGAAAGCTACAGATGCGTTCTTACCACTAAGGGCTCACATGGAATGGTCTATAATTATACTGGCTGTCAATATCCTTCAGATCGGAACACATCAGTGCAAGCACTGATATTTAGCGGCAAAAAATTGTAAGAGGGTGGTACCTACCCAGACGGACTTGTAGACTGAAAAGTAGTCCTACCATATACATGCATATGATACAAACTGCGTGGCGAAATAGTCTGTGCTTCAAAACCCACTCAGAAATGAGGTCTATACGCAGGTTTGAGACGTATAAAGACTATTCTACGTTTTACCTTTAATACGGAAATATATTAACAAAACAATATAGACAAAACGCTCGTGCGTAAATTGCTCAAAATTTTCTCGAACAAATTGAAAGATGAGTTTTGACATTTCAGTCAATACAAGTCTATCTCAATAATCTTTAGCAGTAGAATAAAAGCTTTTAGTGAAAATCGTTGGAGATTTTGCTAAGAACAAAATCCTTATATAAAGCCTTTATGTATCTTTTAGCTCCCTATCAATCGAGAAAAGCGCTTTCAATAAATTACTATTCCGATAAAGTGTACATGTTGAACCTGCTTTTGTAAATGTCTTAGCAGATTTTTCAAGGTCAAACTCACGTAGTCGCTCAAAATACTAATAAGATATGAAATACCCGAATAAAGCTTACTAAATACATTTTTAAATTTTATTTCAAAAGAACGTCTAAAATTTCTTTTATTCCTTTTCGTGAAGATACTTGTTCATGATTTTAAATAATGGTACAATTTTACTTTCACTTTAACTATCCTATTCATTATTACCGTTACCGATATAGCCCATTAAAGTGCTGCCGAACATAAGCGTCCCCATAGATTGCCTCATATAGGGGATATTGCCATAGTTGCCACGCTTGCAAGGCATTGCCAAACAGTTTTATTTTATTTTTTTAGTCGTCTAGAATCATCATGGGAAGACACTGTTGCCCATCTCTGATTTGTTTCCGTTTGACGCCTCTTACGACACCCACCGGATGATATGGGGTAGTGGATATTTTTACATCCGCTACACGGTATACTAGTTTATTAATCGTTAATAAATTCTCTTTTCTTCTTCTTCATCAGGCCGAATAGTCCACAGACGGACATGAACCTTTTCTGTTGTAGGGCGGATTTGAAGTCATCTCAATGCTGGGCAAATGCTGGGCAATTGCATTACTAGACTTTTCACATTTGACGTTACTCCTCACCAAAACCCTTGTTGGTCTGGGTATTTAATTGCCACTACATGTATTATTAATTATAATTTATTATCTGACTTTACTACGGCCATATAGCTCGAGGAACCGACCACCAATAGGCGAATGGTGGCAGCCTCTTCTTACGTTGTAGAACCACGCTGCAGCTATATTATGGTTATAGTACAGGTCGGCTCGACCAGGGATAGAAACGCCTCTCCGTATATATCTGCCGTAAAGTAGCAGCTCAATGCTGCTGTGTTTTGTATGGTGAGTTTAGAAATCCAGAGACCTTTTTACCGGAAACGAGGCATTCCGTCTTAGTCTAGGGGTGACAACACATTTGCATTTTGATTCTTAATCGAGAATAGATGAGATGTCTATGGGCCACAGAATCCATCTACCATCAGGTGGAACTATGTGCTCGTTTGTCTCCCCATTCTATAAAAAACTCCCAGCTAGAAGGAATCTGATAAAGGAAGGATTTGATGAAATAAAACAGAAACAGAAACTTTTTATTCAATATAGATTATAAATAATACTTGAAAGTCACTCTTTTGTTTAATTACCACTGGTTCGAAACAAAGATTTTGTCCTGCAAAGAACCAGCAAGAAACCAAGCGGGCCTTTTTATAACAGCTTACAATCATGATGTATGTTACACAATTAACCAGACAAAAGAAATTAGAAATAGCTTGGTAGCGATCACCTCATTCCCAGAGGTTATTATTATCTGTAGGGGACATGCTGATATTACAATAAACAGTTGCGCCTATGACTCAATAGAGAACAGTCGTTTCATTCCTACTCCGCACACTAACCTACGTACACACACCCACATATAAACCTATATGTGGTAACTCCGATAGAATACGCGTTGCTCACGGCTGTGCTCAGACGCCTTGCGGATACATGTACGCGGCGAACTATCTAGACCCAACGATGCCACTGCCGGCAAGTACACCAGCTCAGGAGCCACCAGAAAACACACCTGACGTCTCTGCAGTATCGGTCGCAGGCAAGATTCCAAATTCCTGGTTCGAGAACGCACGCCTGTGGTTCGTACAAGTGGAGGCCATCTTAACACCTTAAAAAACATCGGATATTAATAAATATTTTATGGTCGTGGCGAAACTGAACAAGGAGGCCATACACCAAGTGTATTGTCAAAACCACCGGAGCAGAATAAATTTAAAACTTTGAAAATAGACTACTGCAAATATACGAAGAGTCGGAGACGAGACAGATCCAGAAATTAATATCAGAAGTAGAAATGTGAGACCAAAAGCCTAGTCAACTATTAAGAAGAATGAAGGAATTGGCTAGAGGAAAAATAGAAGACGATACCCTGAATATACTGCTTTGAGGCCATTTACCGTCCTCAGTGAGAGCTGTCCTCACAGTAACATCGTCCCAGAACCTGGATAGTTTAGCAGAGTGCGGACAAAATTATGAAACCTACCAGCCGGCACACATCAGTGAGGTTTCCCAGGTCGACAGGAACCTGTGACAGCATACTATGTAGCAGCAATAGAAACAGAAACAGAAACTTTTTATTCAATATAGATTATAAATAATACTTATTGAAAGTCACTCTTTTGTTTAATTACCACTGGTTCGAAAAAACCTCCTCAAATCATGCGGGGTATCAAAATAAACCTGAAATGGCAGAAATGAATCACGATAGGAAATATACAGAGGCAGGAGTAGGAGCAGGAGCAGAACAGGATTTTTCTCGGTTTGCTACCAGGAGCAGCAGAACGCCTGACAGTCCGAACTGGTTGTGTTCATACCATTACAGACTCAGAGCGCGAGCCAAAGTGTGTGCCGCCGTGCAACTTTTTATGGGAGAAGGTTGACAAACGAGCACAGTCCACCTGATGGTAGGTGGTTATGTGGCCCATAGACATCTACATCTATCCTCGATTAAGAATCAAAATGCAAATGCGTCGTCACGTGAGGACTAAGATGGAATGCCTCCTTTCAGTAAAAGGGTCTCCGGTTCTACACTCACCATACGAAACACAGCACCGTTAAGCTGCTATTTTACGCTGGTATTCTGTGAGAGCGTGGTCGCCCGGTCGAGTCGACTCATTCATGCTACAACTATACTACTAATATAGCTGCAGCATAGCTCTATATCCCTATATCCCACAGCACCATCGCAAACGCCGCCACCAACGTCATTGGGAAACTAGATGAGGTGCAGTAGACGGCGGGAGGCTGCACGATCAAGGACTACCGCCTAATTGTAAGTGACAGAATTCTCGCATTAAATTTCTAATCTATTCAGGTGCTCATGTATCTGTTTTGCCCAGATCATAATTAAACATAAACAGGAACTATGTCATAACTCAAACTTTAAATTTTTGCAGCAAGCGGCTCTGAAATAAAAACTTACGGAACCAAGACGCTCACGCTTGACCTTAATTTAAGGAGACCATTCAAATGGACTTTCATAATATTTGACGTCAAACAACCTATTTTAGGGTAGATTTCCTTAACTGTCATATGTTAATCATTGATATTAATATCCGTTGTTTATTAGATAAATTAACTAATTTTGCAGTGTATGGAATGATATTATAATTCTGACTTGGCTAATGCGACCTTGCGAAGCGACCACTCGGTATATGATATATTGAAGCGATATACAGAGGTTCTCAAACCTATGTCATTCAAAGAGGCACCTAAGCATTCAGTTTATCACTATATAGAAACCACAGGTCCACCTGTATTTTGCAAACCTATACCGTTTACACCCATCGTTATAAATTAGCTAGAGAAGAATTCGAAAATATGTTAGAAGCAGGTATATGTAAACCCTCTAAGTCGTCATGGGCTAGTCCCTTGCATTTAGTTCCCAAAAAAATGGTCAAATTCGCCCTTGTGGTGACTATAGAGCTTTGAATGCCATCACTAAGACTGATATGTATCCTATTCCGAGAGTTCAAGATTTCACATATTTACTTAATGGAAAAACAGTATTTTCTAAAATGGACATAAAAAAGCGTACCACAATATTTTAATTAATCCGGATGATATACCCAAAACAGCCGTTACGACACCATTCGGACTTTATGAATTTGAACGCATGACCTATGGTTTGAGAAACGCTTCCCAAACGTTTCAACGTTATCAGGTTATCAGGTTTAGACTTCGTGTACTGTTACTGCGACGATATTTTGATTGCGTCAGCAAATGATAGAACACACTGAGCAGACAAACAAATATTCAAACGGTTGGATGGATACGGCATAACAATTAATTTAGAAATGTACATTCAAGGCAACAGTATAGAATTTTTGGGTTATAAAGTCACAGTGAAGGTATTAGACCATTACAAAGCAAAGTTAAAGCAATTTTAGAATATCCGAAACCTCAAAATGTAAGTCAGTTACGAATTTTTAGGCATGGTTAATTTCATAGGAATCATTTACCTAAAGCTGAAAACTTAAAAATATTAGATAGTTTCACTTGTAACGCTAAAGAGAATGAAAACATTAATTTGTTGGACACCGGATGCCGATCAAGCATTCTCAGTGCAAAATTAAACTCATGAGTCAGTCACGTTGTCATACGTCTATTGACGCGCCATGTGCCCTTTTCGCTGACGCGTCGAATAGTTGCTTAGAAGCCGTTTTGCGACAATATGTTGACGACAATGGGCATCCGCTAGGATATTTTTCACGCAATTGAACGAGACACAATAAACTATAGCACGTACGATAGAGAGTTACTCGCAATTTTTGGCCATGGAACATTTTAGATGCTTATTCGAAGGTAAAATTGATTATTTTTCAGACCATAAGCCTTTCATAACGCGCTTTTCAATTGTAAAAATAATAACAAAGAGAGCCTGAGGCGGGTCAGTTATTATTTATGATCGAGTTTACCTCGGATATTCGACATGTAAGGCGGGCAAGATAACATTGTCGCAGACGCATTATCACGGTGGATACCATAGAATGCACTTCAAGCGTTATCAATTTTGAAAAATTGCAGAAGATCAAAGTTCTTATGAGGAGCTCAAAATGTATTTAAACAAAACCAAAACCAATTAAAACAAATATTAATACCAAACATTCATAAGGCTATTTTATTGTGAAATTTTGACGGAATTCCAAGACCTATCTTACAGAAAAATTTAGAAAAGATGATTTTCACGCTATCCATAACCTTAGTCACCCAGGTTGGCGTACGTCACGGAAAATGATTAAAGATAGATTTTTGACCAAACATGAACAGGGATATAGGCTCATGGAGTAAACTTGCATTAATTGTCAAAAGCTAAGATAAATAGACACACAATTTCTAGTTACGGTAAATTTTCTCAAGTTACGGTAGATTTGATCATATCCATATAGACTTGATAGGACCACTGTCTAGTACTACAGAGGATTATAGGTATGTTTAGTTATAGATAGGGCACTGGCTGGCCAGAGGCATTTCATTAAAAGAGATAACAGCTGATGATGTAGCAAAACTTTGTGTGGGGTTGGATGGGGTTTGGCTGTCCAGTTAGATCAGGGTAGGCAATTTGAGAGCAAATTATTTTCAATTTTAATGTCACATTTAGGAATACAAAAGATAAGAACAACTCCATACCATCCGCAAAGTAACGGAGCTATAGAAAGATGACACCAATGTGTCAAGGCATCGTTAATGGCTCGCCTAGATGGCAGTAAAAACTGGGCACAGGAACTTCCTACAGTAATGCTAGGACTCCGTGCTGCAAGTTAGTCGGACACAGGTATAAATGCCGCTCAAATGGTTTATGGACGATCCTTACGACTGCCAGGTGAAATTATTTTTAGGAAATGGAAATCCCTTATATGAACCTTATACGATTGTAGAGAATATTAATGAAACTATAAAGAAACTGAGACCCATTAACGATGATATTAATAACAATAAACACTCAAAATCATTCTTCAACCCTGAATTAAGAAAATGTTCACATATATTTGTAAGAAATGACATGATAAACAAATCATTAACTTGTTCGTACCAATTTCCATATAAGATGTTAGAAAGATACGATAAAGCCTATAAGTTGCAACTTCCAGATAGAGAATTAATTGTTTCAATAGATAGGTTAAAACCTGCGTATATTTTAGAAGAAAGTGTACCTTCCGCAGAAGAAAATAATACAAAATCATGTATTAAGAAATGTAGAAGTGGCAGGGTCATAAAACCCCCTATCAGGTTATGTTATAAATCATATTTTAACTCACTTAAGGTAATAAATAGTTTATACAAATGTAATTCAAATATTAAACAATTATGAATGATAGATTATAATATTATTAAAAAGTAACAAGCGGAGTCGCGTAAAATAAGTAGTATGTTTCAAACATTGGTATAACTTACAATATTTTCACGTTGCAATTGGTAATCAGGCCAATGAATGACGCACGTTGAGTTAACAAAAATAAAAACTCGTTAATTAAGTTTAGTTTTAGTACATAATAGATCATAAATTACTTAGTTATCTTAAGGTAAACATAAAACCTGTGAATTAAAAACTGTTCATAATGGGTCAGCACCAAGAGCAGGCGCTATCACGTCAAATGGTATAGTGAGTGTAAAGTCGCGTAAAAAGTCCATCAGTGATGTGTAGTGTAAGTTATTGTGAAATTAGCCTATAAACATGCTATGTAATTGTGAAATTAGCATATTAAATTGTAAGTAAATAATAAAAAATGGCAGTAAAATTAAAGTAAACAGTAGAGAATCAATATTGTTCGTACTTCCATTAATTATTTTCTATGTATAAAAATATGTAATATAACAGAAATAATCGGCATATCTGATTCATAATATAATTAAAGCACTAACTAAATATTTCCATAATATTGTGTTATAAATATTTAGCTTTTAAGGAATAAGAAATAAAAACAGATAATTATGTAATCAACGTAAAATTTATTAGTATCATTTCAAATAACAAGTTTATAAACTGTAACTTAGTAACATTTTTGTCACCAATCAAATATAAAATCAATTCATGCCCTTATCAAAACTATGTTCTAAACATATTCTATGTTATTACAATGTATTAGTAAATTGTAACAGGAATGCGTCACCAGCTTCAAGTTACAGCTCCGGCTGAACTGATAAAAACTTCCGAGTAATGTAAACATAGTCTGTAAGCTATAAATACATTGTATGTCCATTGCTATTGTATTCAATGAATTGTGAATGTTCAACTTTAAAAATTTGTCAATATTTTTTTCAAAAAAGGGGGTATACTGTAGGGGATATTCTGATATTACAATAAACAGTTGCGCCTATGACTCAATAGAGAACAGTCGTTTCATTCCGCCACCACACGCTAACCCACGTACACACACCCACACATAAACCTATATCATCCATAAGTGCCTTAATGTTATAATAACCGTTTTTATACAAACATTTTTTAATAAAGTTTTTGAACTTTGAGCAGGTCAAATTTTGTATAGTTTCTGGGATTTTTTTGTAAAAGCGTATACATCGCCCCAAGAATGAACTACTGACTTGGTGCAGTCGAGTAACTGATACTACTAGCTTGTGTCTGTTCCTAGTATTTACAGAATGAATATCACTTATTTTTGTATAACTACTTTTATTTTTGTGTACGTACATTACATTTTCATAAATGTATTGATAGGCCAAAGTTAATATATTAATTTCCTTAAATTTTTGTCGGAGCGACTCCTTAGGTTTTAAATAATAGATTGCTCTTATGGCCCTCTTCTGTAAAACAAATATAATTTCAGTGTCAGTCGCGTGTCTCCATAGCAAAATACCATACGACATTATGCTATGGAAATAGCTAAAGTAAACAAGTCTAGCTATTTCCACAATGGTAAGATTTCTATTTTTTTTACTCTTAAGATAACTTTTCTTCTCTTAAGATAACTCTGGTTTTGTTTTCATTTATACGAAGCTCATGCTTCTGATATTTTTATCGAAATCGCGTATATAACTTATCTATTAGTTGGATACGAGGCTTGTAGGAAGCTTTTAGCGCTGATTTATTGTGTTTGCTTTAATATAACGTATACTTTGTATTTTGTAATAAGTATGCCAACGATTTGGCGACAGTAAAATATATCTCAAAACGTATCCTACATGCCGTAAAGTTAACATGAAACGATTTGTTGTCTTTTTTTTCTTACATAAAATATTTTTTTTTATAGAATAGCGGTGACAAATGAGCAAACAGTCCATCTGATGGTAAGTAGATGCTGTGGCCCATAGCCATTTTTTAAATATTTTTATTTATTTTTTCACTTTATAAATACTAGCAATGCTATTAAAATTACTAATATTCCCTTAAACCACCCCTGGTAAGCTTAAAATGCTTGTGTTAGGTGTCGTTCACGTCAGTACGCGAATGGTGGATTCGAACCGACCGACGAAAGACCTTTTGAGTTTGCAGTACGCATCATGCCATTACGCTATTGTCGTTTTTAATCTCTCTAAAAATCTACATCCATCCTCGCTCAAGAATCAATATACAGCAAAACTATCTGTCCTAGTAGACTTTACTGAGCTTATGGACTATGCCAGAAGGTATAGATTAGTGGGACCGAGGCATTATTTACGAGATTATCCTCATCCCTTCACTGTATAACATATTTTGGTAAGCGATTGATTATGTAAAGAGAGAAAGTAAAAACTCCACTGAACGATATCAGAAGAAGGTATTAGTTTTCTTATTAGCAAAATGTAATCTATCTTATCCCGATGTTTTATTAATAAATCTCGCAATAGTTTTAACTAAAAAATACGTGGTTTATTAATTTATTGGTTTAAAGGAAAATGAATTTTATCACGAAAGAAGTCCAGCTGGGGCACCATAGTCTTCGCAAAGGAGACTGATACGCTTTCATACATTCTTGGGCCAAGATTGTAAAAATATGAAAGTGGTGTCCATTAATAGCTTATATATTACCTAATTATCACTAAAAATTCTGCGGACTTTGGCAATCTGAGAGCAGAGTTATAAGAAATTTAGTAAAAGTGAGGATATGCAACAAGTTGGCAACAACCTATACTAAACAGTTGATTTTTTAAGTGCGATTGGTATTTTGGAAGGATCGTCGTACATATATTACATATATACATCGTAATGTATATACAATATTACATATTATATACGTCGTGCATATATACATCGTATTACAGCTAGCGGTGGGTTGTAGCAGCTTTTTTTGAGTAACGAAACGAAACTATCTATCGAATATCAATAGCGGCTTTTGATACACTCTTTCTTTTTTTAATAGCGGCTTCAATAGAGTGTTTCACGACGTGTTTAATTGAAAAACGTGGCGAATGAAACGATGGCCGTTTCGTGAAATGAAAGCTTGATTAGCTTGTTTGGTGTTCCCGTTTCAGTAAGATTACTGTTATCGAGATTTTAGTGTTAAGAAGATTTATATCGCAATGAAATTTCCTTCATGCTTTATCCAGGCTTAGGACTGACTGATGATGAGTTAATTAAGTAACAATTAATACTTAAATTAAATATTAAATAAAATAATAATACATATAATATATGCAATTGTATTCTCTTCTTATCTTACTAGAAATATTATTATTGTCGCACAAAGCAAAATCTACTTATATTAGCAATCACGCCTCGTATCATCCATCAAACACGAAACGAATTTAGACTGGGTCAAGGCCACGCAAATTCAAGCAATTCGAAAATATTTTTTATTTAAAAACATGCAGACATACTTTCTCATTTCTAATATCACATATTTTATCCGAAGGTAATAGAGTCATATAGTCATAGGCCTGCATCGTGGAGGCGGTTTACAAACATAAATTGCATTAACATCCAGATCCGGAGCAAACACTTATAGGCCAAATAGTCACTTGTTCCATGAGAGATTCGAACGCGCAGCCCTCAGTACTCATTGCTAAACCACTGCGGCCGTATTTACATACTACTTTTAAACAGAGTCCTTTGTAATAAGACAGTTTAAGTTTATCACAACGTATTGCAGAGCCAAAATTGAATTGTAAAGATGATACAGATTGCAGAGCCAAAATTTAAATTAAGCGTTGTGGACGAACCTTTATCACGTTCATTTTTAACGCTCAGTGCGCTATTTTCAGTTAAATAGTAGTTAATAAAACTAACAGCAGTTAATGTTGTAACTACATTAAGTAACGACCTTGTAAGACACGCAGGAGTCGACGAGGTGAGGATGCAGGTGACTTAGAACCGTGTTTTGTTGCATTCCTTGAGGGAGGCCTATTTTCAGCAGTGGAATTATAATGATGTTTATGACGATGACTAGTTTGTGATTAACTTACATTTCACTTTCTAGGTAAAAATTAACGACAAAATGTTTGGCAAATATTCAAGTACGAGTTTATTGCTGACTAGCGATCCGCCTCGACTTTGCACGGGTTTTCTGGATCTGGACAACAGCCACATACCGGGCTCAATTTTGAATCGTTTAGATTATTCAGCGACCCACCTCAAACACTCACAAAAATTTCATCATAGTCGATCCAGCAATTTTCGAGTTTTGCCAGACTAACGGGCAGCAATTGATTTTAGATATTATTATGTATGGTTAGTATTATGAACTTACACTGATTAATATATACATTTTATTTCACACCAATACATAATATATTATACTTTAGATTTAACTCTACTGTTATTCTATATTTTGTGTACAATAAAAAATAAATCAATAAATAAATAATATTACGTTCAACCACCTTATCTTTGATCATGAAAGTCATTGACACATGCGCCGTAATCAACGTGATGCAGCGGCAATGGTAAGAAATTTAGCATTTGATAACAAGCAATCACCCGTCTATTGCATTAATTTATGATGAATCTCGATAATGTTATATGGAGGTTGTAAGCGTGACATAAAAGATGAGGAACACAAAGACAGAAGATGGGCAACAGTAGCATCCTGATAACAACTGAAAATAATAAAAGACTACAGTTGCTAACCCACTTGTCAAACGTGGCAATTATAGCAAACATCCCCCCTTAAGAAACGATACATTTTTGTGGTATTCTATGGGGAAGGTTATATTCAGCAGTGAACTTGTAAAGGGCTGTAATGATGACGGTCATGTAGAAAAAAAGTGAAAAACGGTACTTGAAGTCCATCAGAAGCTCTTTAATTCCGTCCTCCATGGTGGCACTACTCCGGAGGCGTGGAGTAGAAGTGCGGTGGTCTTGTTCTTCAAGAAAGGCGACAATGCTCTCTTGAAGAACTACAGACCGATTTCATTCAGAGCCGCGTCCACCTACGTGCTTTTTTCGAGAGTCATTACGAATCGTCTCGCACGCAGACTCGACGACTTCCAGCCTCCCGAACAAGCCGGTTTCTGAAAAGGCTTTAGCCCCATAGATCACAAACATACCCTTCGGCAAATTGTACAGAAGACCGAGGAGTACAATTTGCCACTATGTCTTGCGTATGTGGACTATGAGAGAGCCTTTGATAACGTTCAAATTTGGGCGGTGCTGCAGTCCCTTCAGCGGTGCCAAGTTGACTGTCGGTATATTGAAGTGCTGAAGTGTTTGTACAGTAGAGCTACGATGGCTATCCGATTCCAGAACCAGAGTATGAAACCTATCCAACTGCAGAGAGTGTGAGACAGGGTGACTTTATATCACCGAAACTCTTCACCGCTGCATTGGAAGACACAATTGTTATGAAAAGATTTAGAAACAGCATGGTAGTGATCACCTCATTCCCAGGGGTTATTATCAGTCATGTACTCTTTAGTAGTATAATAACCCTTACTAGACAATTTTTGCTTAATAAATAATTTAAACCTTTTGATAGAAGAGGTCTGCATATTTTCTGGGACTATGTTGTAAAAGCGTATACATTAACCCATGAAGGAATTACTGACCCTTTGGAGTCGAGTAACTGGTATAACTAACTTGTGCTTGTTCCTTGTATTTACAGAATGTACATCACTATTTCTAATAAAACTATTTTTGTTTTTGTGTACATACAATAAGTTCTCGTAAATATATTGAGAAGCCAAAGTTAATATATTTATTTCTTTAAATTTTCCTTTGGATCTAGGTTATAAATTGCTCTTATGGCTCTCTTTTGCAAAACAAAGATAGTTTCAATATCAGTCGCATTACGCCATAGCAAGATTTCATATGAAATTATGCTATGGAAATAACTAAAATAAATTGATTTAGCTGTTTCAACACATGTAAGGCATCTAATCTTTTTTACAGCACATGCTGCAGAACTAAGTTTGCTAGCTAGTTTAGATATAAGAGGGCCCCATTGAAGCTTCGCGTCAACTGTTATACCGAGAAAAACAGTGGATTCAACAAGACCCAGCTCCTTCCCACTTAAAAGCCACCTGGTATTCACCTTTTTGACATTAGGTGTAGTGAATTTAATACATTTCGTTTTATTACCGTTCAAAAGCAAATTATTGACGTTAAACTAGTGTACTACTTTTGATTTAGCATTATTCACTTCGTCATGTTTCAATAATTGCCATTTTAGTCGGAAAATCAACGAAGTATCATTAGCAAATAATACTATATCATGGTTATTCCCTATCAAGTAGGGTAAGTCATTAATATAAACTAAGAACATAAAGGGACCAAGAACTGAACCCTGAAGAACACCCATAGATACTATCCATCCGGAAGAACTGCATCCATTAATAACAACTGTTTGCGTTCTATTATTTAGATATGACATAATAAGTTTCAGCACTACGTTTTTTACAACACTACGTTTTTTGAAACACACCAGATTCGATACTAGCATTAAAAATAATAGCAAGATGGGGTGCGATTGCATCTATTAAAGATGCAATAACTTTAACGGAAATCCCTCATAGATCTGCTGTTTTCTTTATATCAATAGTTTTGAAATATTTTATAATAACATAACAAACATAAACACTCACGCCTGTCACCCAGAGGGGTAGGCAGAGATTATGGACTTCCATTTGGCACGATCCTAACACACCTCTCTCGCCACCTCCACATCCATATACCTACGCATACACGCTCGTCGGTTAAGGGTACTCTTAATTTGGTCCATTTTCAGTATATCGCCAATTTGGTCGATAAACCTTCGTCTAGGGCGTCCCTTCCCGACTCTGCCGTTCACCTCTGCCACATAAATTTGCTTTGTCACTCTTTCCTCATTTATTCTTTCTACATGACCAAACCACCGAAGCATTCCTTTCTTAATCCTGGTCACAACATCATCTTGCAAACAAAACTCTTCTCTTATCACACAATTTCTGACTCTGTCATTCAGATTCAGCCTAACATACTCTTAATGACCGCATTTCTACAGCATTTATTCTACTCTCGTGCTTCTTCTGCCACACCCAACTTTCACTACCATACATTAAAATAGGGACTGACACAGCATTGTGAATTGTCATACGTGCCTTTTTGGACATATTCTGACTTTCCACAACAGAGTGTAGAGCCCCATTTACTTTATTTCCAGTTCACTCGTCGTTCTATATCCTTATCATACCTACCATCCCTGCTAAATACACATCCCAATACACAAACTCATCTACTTTCTCGACCAATTCCCTTCTCTATTCTTATTTCACATATTGTTTTACTTTTCTTTTAAAAGACCATAACTTTCGTCTTACTTGCGTTCACTTTCATTCTTTCTTTTAATGAAATGTTCATTAATGTAACCATCATTTGCAACTCGGCCGCCGACGACGCGAGTATTACTTGATCATCGGCGTACAAAAGGCATTTGACGGGTAACTCACCCATTCTTAACCCGCATTCTTCAACCAGATTTTCCAAAAACTGTCCATAAATAGGTTGAATAGCCACGGAAAGCCACAGCCCTGTCTGACCCTTTATGGACCATACCAGTCCGAGTAGGCCCCGTTGATCCTGACACAAGCACTGGAGTCCTATACAGAGACTTCAATGCCTGTATCAACCAACATCAACCCAAATGAGTTCAGTGTTTGCCATCATAATACAACCCTCCACTCTATCATGCCCTTTCCAAGTCTACGAACGCACAAAAACTTTTGTTTTGGCCAAAAACTTTTCCGCGATCATGCGCATGGAAATACCTGATCCGTACATCCTATTCCTTTCTAAATCCCGCTTGCACATCCCAAATTTTCCATCAGTATCTTTCATAACTCTTTCAATTAGTACCTTAGCATACAGTTTTCCCACAATGCTAAGAAGACTGATAACACGGTAGTTTTTACAGTCCTGCTGCGATCTTTTTCCTTTATATATTGGGACTATCACGGCTTTGCACCAGTCTCCCGGTACCCGCTTACGTTCCCAACACAAATTAAACAAGGTGTACAGCAGCTCTGCCACCACTTCCTCTCCAGCCCTTAGCATTTCGAGTGATACTCTATCATATCCAGCTGCCTTACCTGCTTTCATACTTTTCATTGCTTTCATTATTTCATCTATACTTATTTCTCTATCTCTTTCCTCTTCTTTCGGAATTTCTATTTCATTTAATTCAAACGTCCCATCACTCATAAACACGCTTTCAAAGTATTCTTCCATCTCCTTAAACTCGACATCATTCAGAATACAGCCATTCTGGTCTCGTGTAGCATCCATTATAGGCTGGAATGTCCTCACAGTTCTTGTGAGTTTTTAGAACATTTTAATATTTGCCTGAAAGTTATCCGATATTCTTCTATCATTCTTATCCGTTCTTTCTTGCTTTTTTTTTCAACTACTTCTTTTACTTTCTTATTTAGATATCTAAAGACTGCCTTTTTTCTTTCAATATCATCATTCATACATCTAGAATAACTAGCCTTGGTTGCTAGTAAATCTAGCCATGCTCTCTTCTTTGCTTCTACTTCCATCCTTACCTCATCATCTAACCATAAAGTATTATTTTTCTTTTCATTCGTTCACATACTTACACCACATACTTCGGTAGCTGCATCCACCAAACCTTTGTTGACATTGTACCACACAGTCTCCAAGTCTAAATCATTCATACACAATTCATCCATACCACTTATATTTTCTCTCAGTCTACATTTGTACTTCTCTTTTGCACCTTCATCTTGTAACCTCTCTGTTCTTATACGCTGTAATGCAGTGGTAGACACAGATATCCGATGCCGCCAACGTCTGAATAGACCATTAATTCGGCATAAGACCAAGTAATGATCCGTCCCTACGTTGGACCCCCGATAAACCCTTGTGTCTACCACTGCGCTCCTCATTCATATTTTATAATATCACCTGATAATATTCTATGACATGCAAACTCTTTTTTTACAGACATTTACATTTTGTTTGAGTAATGACTCGGCGACAGCAGGGGAGGAATCGAATGACTTTGTAGTCAAGATCGGAATATCGGTAAAATATTGTTAAAAATCCGTTACAACGTCTTGATCTGATTTCGTCAAATTATTGTTAAAATTTAATTGAAAGTTTGAGTTGTGTAGTTTCATCTTGTCAGTTTCATTATTGATTATACTCCAAGTCATTTTAATTTTAGTAGAGGCATTCTTAATTTTGTTTCTTAAATATAAAGACTTGGCTGCGCAACACACTCTTTTAAATATTATGGAATATTTTTTTACATATTCTCTAAATGAAACACTATGATTATATAATCTTTCATTGTAAAGGTCATACAACTTTTGTCTACTCCTATGAATTCCTACTGTCGCCCACTTATTAAACGATTTGCGACTGTTTAAAGAGAGTGTTTTAGAAGTAAATGTTTTATTAAATTCAAGACATATTAGTTTCAATAATGATCTATATAAATAGTTAGTATTGTTTATATATGGAACAAAAGACAGCTTTTTCACTATATTACTTCTAAATCTCTCTAAACAATGTTCATTTATTGGAACAAGCACAACTTTTTTAACTTTTTTAATTTTTTGTGCATCTAAGGTAGCGAGACTAACTGCCCACAGTGATCAGAATTTAAATTTTGAATAATTAATTTATGTAAGGGCTCAATATCAGTAAAAATATTATTTATACAAGTTGCACTAGGCCCTGCAATACGTGTTGGCTTAAAAAACAAATTAACAAGGTTGTATGATTTGAGTATTGATCTAAACTTTATACTCATGGAAGAAGTTTCATGGAGATTGATATTAAAGTCTCCACATACAATGACAGATTTATTCTGTTTATTAAGTTTAAGCAAGACTTCCTTCATTATTTTTTTAAAACAATCATACGAGGGGACATTTTAAGGTTCGCGGAATGGGGGGTAAGGAGTGGAAATAAAAATCCAAATTTATTTTTCCTTTTCAATATATTCACCTGCTACCCTAATACATTTTTCGTATCTTTCCATTAACTTATGTATACCCTCGAAAAAAAAATGATTTGTCTTTGTCTAAAAAATACGCCGAAACTGCTACCTTCACTTTTTCATCCCTTAAAAACTTTTTCCCACGAAGTTCTGTTTTTAAGTTTGGAAATAGATAATAGTCACTGGGGGCCAGATCAGGACTATAGGGTGGGTGTGGCAAAATTTTGAAGCCCACCTTCTGCAGGGCAGCCATCGTAACATGGCACTTGTGAACAGGCGCGTTTTCGTGCAGAAGAAGGATTCCTTTAGTAAATTTTCCCCTTCTTTTCTCCTTTATGGCTTCCTTCAATTATTTTAGGATTAAAGCGTAGTAGTTTTCGGTTATGGAGACACCTTTATCTTTATAATTAATCAATAGGATTACTTCTGAGTCCCAAAAGACTGTCGCCATGATTTTCCCAGCCGATTTTGCCACCTAAATTTCTTAGGTGGTGGTGTGTTTTTGTGCACTGCATAGAGTCCTGTTTGGACTCAGGTTCATAATGGTGAACCCAATTTTTGTCACCAGTAACAATTTGAGCCAACAATCCATCTTTGTCTTCCATACAGAGGTCCAAAAATGCACGAGAATACTCCACGCGCTGTTGCTTTTGAGGCGGCTCTTGCGCTGACTTTAGTCATGCCAAGATGGTCATGAAGAATTTTGAAAATGGTTGTATCTGATACTCCAACCATTTCTGGTAGCTGTTTTTTCTTTAGGCGGGCATCTTCCAATATTAATTTTTCGACTTTTTGAATAATTTCCGAAGTGGTCACCTCGACCAGCCTTCCTGGCAGTGGGTCGTCTTCAAGTGACTCTCCGCCTTGTTTAAAAAGGGAATGCCACTTGTAAACCATAGTTTTACTTGGACAAGAGTCTCCGTAAACGGATGACATCTCTTCCAGTATAGTCTGCACTGATTTTCTGCGCTTGGTAAGGAACTTTATAACGGCACGGAACTCGATTTTCTCCATATTTCACCATTTCTTCCCGATTGACTTGTTTGGTTGACGATAGCTCAAAGACTAATAATCTAATTACAATAAAACCCGGTATTTATATTAATAATGAGTAGCACGTAATTCAGCGACGTCCCCACTTATTACCTACCTACCTATTCTGCGAACTTTAAAAACGCACCCTCGTACATAGAATGTGGGGTCTGTAAACACTGACAATGAAGTACTCGAACTCAACACATGCCATTTCTACAGTTTGCTCAACAGAGAGGATCACAATATCCTTACGTTCCTTACTTATTAATAATTTATTAGCTAATATTAAGGAGCCACCGCGTAATTATTTTCTCTGTTAAAGCAACTGACCACCTAGTGTTTACTGAAATTAAACATATTAAATTATAATCTTTTAACCAATGTTCAGTTATACAAAAAATATGTATGTTGTTAATTTTTAAAAACAATTCAATTTCCAATTCTTTGCCCAACATGCTTTGCATATTTTGATGCACCAGGTGCATACAATTTTTATGATTATTTTTGTGAGAAATTATACAATTAACTATTTGTGGGCTACATTCTAGATAATTTAAATTGTTACTATGATTGCTAGAGATTACCTCTATTGTCTCATTTTCTAATTTAAATTACTTGGAACTGATTCCAAATTCAATGTAAAGTCATTACACTGCTCAATAGAAGCAGACGTCTAGGTGGCCAAATCCTTGGCTGAGTTAAAATATAAATAATAAGATAGCACATTTGCTATCAGTCTTATACTATACTTGGATGGGTAATATCTATCTCCAGTCATAAACTTCTTAATTAAATTATTTATATCAATAACATGAAATTTATCATTATAATTCTTACAATTAAATATCAAATTTAAATTACTATTACATGTCAAGTTATTCATTAATAAATTTAAATCAATAATAAATTGACTAAAAAATTGTTGCCTGTAAAGTCGGTATACGGGCGAAAGTTTTACGTGACAACGACTTTGAGTGGTAAAATAATTTTATTATGTCTGTCTCTCTCGCTCTTAGGCGGGCTAACCATGCCCGAGTGGAAGGGACGCGTGCCTCTCACTCGCTCTCATTGTGAGCGCATAACGTGAGCGGAGCGTAACGCAGTTTCTTGAAGTGTCACCCGGCAAACCAATTTATAAGACGTTGTCACGTCAAAATATTTATGGTTCTAGGTTAATTTGAAATACTCTATAGGTTTTGACGAGTGAGTTTGCGACGATCAAAATTTTATGTGACACAAATGGCCGGATCGTATGATGGCGTTGACTTAGATGCTTGAATTTCTTTCAATTACAAGGAACCGTAGAACTTAGTTTCCGTTACCCTTACAGCCTATCAAAACTCCACTGCTGAACATAGGACATAAACAGGACACAACACTCATAAATTTTGTTATAGCAAATTGAGTTCAATGTCCGCCGGCAACAATTAAATTGTTAATGGCGATTTTAAACACTGATTTAACACGTGTGCTCACTAGTGAAGAAACATAATTGGGTAAACTGGATGAGTTACTAAAATATTTCAAAAATATATGACAACGGAATATTCATTACCCTGAAACCCACTTAGAAATGAGATGACACGTGTTAAAAGCCTTTCAATAAATAAAATGAAAGAACTAAGCGGAATAAATTTGATTTCAGTTTCTATTTCATTTCTTGCAAATTCATGACAGCTATTTTCGTTTAATTGACCTCCCAACTTCTTTATGGCTTAATAGGGGAAGTTTTCAAAGCCGAAGTTATGGCGTTATCTTCTTGACAGTAAAATTTTATTGGACGTTTCTTCAAAAGAAACTTTTATTTCTCAGAATTAACGACCAAAAACAATAAACGTTTGACTTTTTGCATCCTGACGTTAGATGGTGAAAGGTGTAACATCACGAGATATAGCAATTGGCTAGAATTTAATAAGGACTTTATTGAATGTTTTAGGTAAACGATGATATTGTTTAAAGGTGAAAAGTAAAATATTTTTTTAATAAGTTATTATGCTTAATTTATGCCGTGTATGGGTGTTATAGAGCCGTGGTAGCTCAGGGGCTAAGCGCTCGCTGTAAATTTCACAGTACACGAGCAACCCGGGTACAAACCCCGCCTAAACCAATGAAATTGTAAATTGCAATTGTAAGTGCTGATTAAAACGTGCTTGGTGGTGAAGGCATAAGCGGAAATAAGAAGAAAAATATTTCGAAGACATGCAACATGCATTGGGGCAGCGCGGCGAATATTTCCTTGCCCTAAAACTCTCTCAGAAATGAGAGGAGGCCTATGCCCAGCAGTGGGACGTATAAAGGATGTAACTTTAACTAACTTTTCACTATGGGTGTTGTATGAGGCGAAGATGGGATAAGGCAAAATTATTAAAGATTTTAAAAATTATTTAGCAAAGATCTGCGAAATAAAATAAAATGATGTGTCTTACCTTAGTTGAAGAGCACTTCACGCTCTCCTATAATTGCGTGGACTATTTCTGTCTACAACGGGAGTCACCCATGTCCAGCTGTAGACTTAACAGACTGATGAAGAAATTTTTATTCATCTGTTATATTTTTGTTCAAGTAGATATTTTTATAGCTAACCGTATAATGGTGGTGTAAGAAAATCCACTAGCCCAAACTAACCCGCGGGTATCGTAAGAGGCAACATTGGGAAACTGTCCTAGCATACGGGCAGCAGCATCTTCTTGATACGAGGGCGACACTGAAAGTTTTCAGAACTGGCCACTTGTAAACGATATAATAGAAAAATAAGTTCAAATTTTGAAAATTTTCGTACAATGATTTTTTATGACTTTTTTAAGTCAACAAGAAAGTTATGATAGACTTCGTTTGGTCTTTCACGATGAAGCCCCATCTCTTGCCACTGTTTACAACTGGTTTAATGAGTTTAAACGTGGTCGTACTAATCTCACCGATGATCTGCGTGAGGGACGGCCTTCCACGGCGACGACTGAAGATAATATCAGTGTTGTGCGGCGTATGATAGAGACTGACAAAGAGTGACTTGTCAGCAGGTTCGGACAAGCTTAGGCATCGGTATGAGTCAAGTGCACAAAATCCTCCATGAACATTTAGCGGTCAGCATGCTTTGTGCCCGGTGGATACCTCATAATTTGACAGAGGCCCAAAAACTCCGTCGTGTTGATTGGTGTCGTGAAATGGTTCAAAGATTTAACGGAGGTGACTCAAATGCTGTGTTCGACATACTTACGGGTGACGAAAGCTGGATTTATTGTTATGATCCTGAAACTAAGAGACAGTCTGCTTATGGTGGCCTCGTTCTTCGGAAGGACAGGACATTACGCAACAATTGTTTTAGAGGATCGAAAAACAGTTACTGCAGAGTGATACACTAACAATTGTTTGCCACTTGTCTTGGAAAAGTTCGGGAGAAACAACCTCGCAGTAGGATCCTCCTTCACCACGACAACGCCTCGTCGCACACCGCCAACAAACAATCGACTACTTGGCGACGTCAGACATGGAATAACTGGGTCACCCGCCCTGCCCCGACCTAGTACCTTGCGATTTTTATTTATTTCCGAAAATAAAAGAAAAACTTCGAGAAAAACGTTTTATAGACGCCGAGGAAGCAGTGGCTGCGTTTCAAAATGCCGTCGAAGAGACACCTAAGGACGAGTTGGCAAAGTTCTCAGTGGTTCCATTGGATGCAGCGATGTATTGATGTAAATGGACACTATTTTGAAAAGATATAATAAAACTAATAACTTGCTAGTTTGTTCAGTTTTTTATTTTCTAAGAACTTAATGATTTCTTATATTTACGCGAACACTACACATTGAATTAAACTACTTTTACGGATTATATCGCGTTTAATTAACTTATTTTATTAATTCCCGACGTTTCGGGTGCTTTACACCACCCATGGTCACGGGGGACTGAGGTGATTGACGTCCCAATGTCAAAGTTAATCCAGAGTACCTTCAGCTTTTTAATTATTAATTTTGGTCCGATCTACGCAGAACGAACTAACTGTGTCTTGAAGTCTTGCAGTGGTATGCTTGGGTTTAGTTTAATTTTATTAATTACAGGATCCCAAGCAGGTGGTAATACCAACCTCTCTATTGAAATTAGGATGTTTTTAATTTCAATAGCCTCACGTCATCCTTGGCAGGAATCGATGTTCCTTCGCGAGAATCCGTGGTTTATCAAATCTAATGTAATGGCGGGGCCGTCTAGGATATGATCACAAACTGCAGACTTCCCGGAACGTTGGTGCTTCACGTCAGCTATGTGTTCTTTTACGCGGGTTTTAATAAATCGTTTTGTTTGCCCTATATGAGAGAGACCACATTCACAATCAAGCTTGTACACTCCTGCATCTTGTAGAGAATATTCCACTTGACGGATGGTAAGAACTGACTAATCTTCTTCGGCGGCGAAGAATGTTCTTATAAAGCTCGCAAGATGTAGCCAATCTTGTCTGTGACACCTCTGACATATGGTAGTATAGCAGGCACACGCTCGACTGTGGCCGGCTTCACTCAGTCTCTGTGACGTAGGCGCGGGACCCAGAAGCTTGTTGTCGTGCAGAACCTGCTTGACGTGCTGAAGCTCGGCGGCCATGTGTTTGCTGTCACAGATCCTCGTGCTCTCTGTAACAAAGTTTGCCCACGGTAGCCAACTGTGAAGGATGATGGTGGATTCACCATTTAAATATCTGTTTGTATGGGTCTTTATACACGGTGTGACCTATGGTGTTGTTAGGATTTCGATGACTAATACATCTAGGAAAGCTAAAGAATTATTTGCCTCTAACTCCATAGTAAATTGAATTTTAGAGTTTATGGAATTAAGATGTTCTTAAAATGCAGTTACTTTGTCTGATGGTAAAATTGTAAAAGTATCGTCTACGTACCGCTTTAGAACCTTGGAGTTACTGGTGCAGTAAGCAGGGCTTTCTCTTCAAAGTCCTCCATGAAAATATCGGCGACAATGGGAGATACCGGTGAGCCCATTGCAACACCATCTACTTGCAGTAAACTCTTCCTTCCACAATAGATAGCCAGATGTAAGGCAATGTCTAAGCAATACATATTCTGCTGGCATGTTGTTTTCCTCTAGTTTCCTAGTTACAATTGAGATGCAGTCTTCAACAGGTAGGCATGTAAATAGAGACTGAACATCAAAACTGACCAAAGTTTCATTGTCAGTGGACATAGGTCTTTTATCTCACTAACAAAATGGTATGAATCCTTAGTGTGTGCTCTTGTGTGTCTCTGAGTGGTGATAGTGTTTTTGCTAAGAGTTGAGCCAATCTGTAAGTTGGCGAATCGATCTGACTCACTATTGGACGTAATGGAGCGTTCGGTTTGTGTATTTTTGTAACCCATACAACTTCGGTGGTTTGGCACACGCAGGTATTATCGAATTGACGTCTAGATTCAATTTCTCAGGTATTTCTTAATTAGATCATGCAAGTTGTTTTAGCGTATTAGTTGTAGGGGTCTGTTTTGACCTTTACGTACGTACTTTCATCCGATAAAAGTTGTTGTATTTTAGAATTGTAATCCGACGTATCCATTATAACCGTAGCATTACCTTTATTTGCACGGAGAATCGTTAAATTTGGTCTGTTGCGTAAGTTTTTAATGCATAATTTCATCCTTCGGAAGATTTAATTTCTGCACTGAGCTTCGAATACTCTAAATCTTCCTTACCATTATTATTTTTATACAGACAGTCCTCAACACTACAGATAATGTTTTCATGGGATTTTCGCGGTGTGATTGCGAAATTCATACCTTTGGCCAAAAATTTTATTGTCGCGTCGTTCAGAGATTGTTTTGACAGGTTATAGACCGCGCGTTAATTATTACTCGCGTCTGTAGTCAATGGTCAAGAACTTTCAGTGTCACACTCGTAACAGCTTAATTAAAAACTGTGGTTGCCAACCCCTTGCCAAGCTAGCAACTATGCCATATATCCTTCCTATGAAATCATCAGGAGGCCAATTTTGCAGTGGGATTTTGATAAGCTTTAATCAAAGTTAGTTTCAGCCTATATTAGCCTCATTTATGAGAGGAGCTATTCCTATTATAGTTGGAACTAGGGTAACCGACCGACATAGTCCAACGGATCAGAAAGATGAAATGGCATTAGTGGCAGTAGTAGTAGATATTTTTATGAGGATATTTACTACTAATATTGTTTGCGATAATTCTTTTAATCACATATTGAAATTTCCGTTAACAGCTATTAAGGGCGAGGTAGGGCTGCTAGTATAATATGATCATGTAAACCAAGAATTCATTGTATGATTTCTTTTGCAAGTACAACATGACTATGTCATTCATCAATCTTCGCACCTAGGCGTAAATTAATTCCTCACTTTGTATCTCTTTATTATCGCTCCTTTATATCAATCGCGACGTGAAGTAATATTTTCGTGACATACACTCTTTTAGTGATGAGTTACGGAAAGTAAATGTCATATATTCAAGTGAGTTCTGTGGCCATAGACACCTACATCAATCCTTTTCGGAATACTAAGATGGAATCTCGCCTTGTGAGTAAAGTCGCCGGTTTTAGTCACTCAAACATAAGAAACACAGTAGGATCTGTTGTTATAACAAGTTTTTATTTTGTTAGAGCTTAGTATTTTGATAGTCGAACTAATATTTTCATTATGTAAAATAGATAAGGACTTAAAATTTACTAGATATGTCCGTGTCGAACAAACATACGGTGGAGTTATTGTATTAAAATTAATTATTATTTAATATGAATTTAGTTAAACATAGAAGTCATACCGTGTAAAATATTTACTACACCATTTCGTCCCGTGGGTGTTGTAAGAGGCAAAAGAGGAATCTGTAACAGGAGGCGACAGCAGCGTCTTACAGATAATAACTTAAAAAAACTGCGGTTGCCAACCAGCATGAGGAAATCTATGGAGAGATCTTTGTTCAGCAGTGGACTTTTGTTTGGCTGTAATGGTATCTAAATCTTAGTTAACAAAATATTTATTAATATTATTCAATAAACACGTCTAATAATTGATATTTGTATAATTTAAAAGCTGGAGATAAAGGAATACATGTATGCACAGGGAGAAAAAAATAAACAGACGTGAGAACATAAAATCAAATTTAAAAATATCAGCACGTCTCATATTTTGTCAATACCGATACACAAATCTCAACTTTCAAAAATAAACCAATCATTATGCCAGCGAGTTGTGTGGGGGTCAGCAGGTCATTTACATACACATAAAAATGTATGTGTTTATGAAAATATCAACTTTATTGATATGAATGAAATGATTTGGACATAACATGGAAATGATCTATGCACTATTTTTCACCTGTATTATTCGTACTAACTTTCAACTAAATCGGACACTTACAGTCAGAGGACACAGTACTAAAAAAAAATATCGGAGTCAGAGATACCTGCCAAATGACAGTACTAAAATTTTAGTACTACTCTTAAAACGCTACACCCATTTTGATACGTTTTGTTTTCGCTCCAAAACAACTGAATCGAAATCAGGGATGGTGAAGGCAACGCCTGTACAATGACATACAATCAATGTACAGCTACAAGCATGAAAATAAATCTATCTACTGTTAACACTACGCAGATTATATGCGCTAAGTTTTATTGAAATCGGGCATTTAAAGTCACAGAAGATAGTAATAAAATTACTCAGAGTCAGGATAAGAGCGCTATGCCGCTTTGCTATGCCTAGTGAGCTTCGCTACGGACAGCAGACTCCGTTCCAAAACAAATTGCGTTGGAGCCAGAGATCATAGTCTGCTCGCTTCCCTCAAGCGGGTCAATGAAACTAGAAGCATGAAGCATGAATCTACGGACTTTTCACTACGTAGATTTATCTGTGCTAAATTTAATCCATATCTGACAATTACTTTCATAGAAATAAAATAAAATATAAAATTTGCAACAAGTTGGGAATAAAGAAGAGCTACACTACGACCAATAATTCCTTCAAAAGATAAGATTACATCATGATATCATATGCCATGTAGTGGCGGCGTAAATAATCAATACCCGATATCATCCATAGGTGTCGTAAGTGACGACAGAGGAAAATGAACCAGGAGATAAGCAGCAGCAAAATAACACTATAAGACAATACAAGGGAGAAGAGATATATTCTCCAGTGGACCTTTGACAGGCTGTAATAAATTAATGAATGAACATCATGCTCTTTCTTTTACGAATTCTACGTAAGTAATCTAACCTGAAATTGATACGAATATGTTCACAGCTAGGTAACACTCATTATCATTAATTCGAGAACGATGTAGAAACGTACTATTTGTCTCCGGATCGCTACAAATTTGTCTTAGTAATAGGAACATTAGTTTCACTGCACGTGATATCGATCAATTTAAATCATCGTAAAAGTCTATTACAATCGCCTTATATTTCGTAGCTGGTTTTAAAAAAAAGTCAGTCATAATTTTTTCATATTCTCATCGTGATAACCCTTATATTTTCGTTATAACAATTGATCTCAAAATAATTTATTTAATAATAAAGCTTATTAAACGATAAATTAAAAGTATGTTAAATGACTAGTATGACGTAAAATGCGACTAATGGAATATTGAATTTGTGATTGTAAAGACTAAGATCTATCACTTCTTGTGCAATTTTCATATAAACCCATATTTTTTGGCGGTTGATCCAGTAGCTGGCTGCTCTTCGGAATCTGCCTACTCCCTCGAGAGATGACAGGCATGAAACTATGTATATGTATTAAAAAAATATAATAAAGGAAAATTAAAATGACCTTTAATATTTAATTTTTTGCTAAAATTACAAATAAAAATATAATTGATGCCAGCAGAGGTCGCACTTGGACGATCGCGTACGATGACATTTAAAACAAGCACCAAACAACTGAGCTATTACCCTATAATTATATATTTTGCATGTATAGACAATGCCTTTTCAAAGTTTCAAGTAACAAAATTGAATTATTTTGAATTTTGATACTTCGTTTAATGAGTTCTTATCACCAGAGTTCATACAAGCTACGTCGGTCCTGTGAAATTAGCGGATTAGAAAATATGCCCGTCGTCTATGAATTTCATTAGGATTACATGAAAATGATCAAAGTCATCTCTATATTGTATGTTGTGATTAACTTTAAAGTAATTTCTTTTGCTACGAAATTTTCGCTCTTAAATCTTTGAAAATTTGACTATTTTATAAAAATGTACGGCTCTGTAACGCAGTGGCTTAGCGTTGAGTGGCGAGTCTAAGGTTCAAACCCCATGAACAAGTATGTAAGGCCTACATATAATTATTTCAGGTCTAGATGTTTGTCGTTGTGCAATTTATTTACATAAACTGACTCCTCGATACAGGAAAAACATAGAAGTTAGAATGTTTTTAAAAAATACTATCTCGCTAGTAATAATCAGTGATCATAATATAGAAGATTAAAATATGCAGAAACAATATAACTTTATTAGTAAATACAATTTTTAAGTATTTTATATAAGGAACTAACTGTCAACTGCCTATTTCCCAGGTTTCCTCTTTCCGGTTGTTGGCGAATCACCCGTTCATTTGTAACTCATGTGTAAATGAAATTTATTTTGTAACTCGCCTACAGCACCACTCCAATCGGGTCCAGATTTTTAGTTTTAAGCACTTAATCAACAATATATTGTGGATACGGAGTCATCTTATGCCATTTATTTTTATATGGAGAATGGGCCCACCAAAAACTGTGACGACACTTAATGAAATGTATGTAGATTTACTCATATAATCTCTAGATTACTATAGTAATATTAGTTTTACCATATCTAAAGGAATGCCGAGAAATTAACAATCAAACAGCAACCTCACTTTCACTAAAATTTCAAACAAGCGACTTTCTAATAGTTTTGTCGATATTATATGTTATAATAGTTGTGTAATAAAAGTATAAAAAGTTGTAAGTTCTTCAAAATCTTAGTGGATGGTTTTTAGTAGTACTGGAGTCAACAGTACGAATAAACAGATGCGGTGATGTTTTGATTCTTAATTGTATTTATTATTTATTGTGACGTATTGATTACTAAGTACAGATCAGAAAAGAAAAAAAAGACAGCACTGACAAGAACAAAGAACAAGACAGACATGCTTAACTAATTTTGAAAACCGCCACACAAGTACTTATTTATCTAATATCATTTACAACCAGTAAAATGGTTTTAGGTGCATATCTGTGCGTCAACAGTACCTGCACTTTTAAGGGGTGTTTAATAAGGTGATAATATAGAGGATGGGAAAGTTAAGTATAAGAGTACATGAAGCTTTACACTATTACATGAGTTTACCTCTACGGCGATTGTAATAGGAACGGTACAAATTCCAATGTGTAAAACCCTACGAGTTCTCGACTGTTCAATAAATAAGACTGGTTGCATTGCATTTGAATATTTTTAATATATATTGATTGATTAACAAGCTTACATCAAAGCACAATTAAAACAAATTGTCTGGGTAGTAACATATACATTTAAGATATTAAACACGAAAATAGGTGTTTTGAACTGGTTGTGTTAGGATGAAAAAAACACTGTATTGTCACTGCATTTTATTATTGCAAAATCATCACATTCTTAAAGCAGTCTATTAAAAGTAGCACAGGGCCATAGAGTGCAGTGCCAGAACATTCTTTTCTACCGACTTCAAAAAGGAGGAGGTACTTAATTCGACAGTATGTTTTTTTAATGTGTCACCTCATAACTTTTTCTAGGTGAACCGATTTCCGTGATTCATTTTTTGTTTGAAAGCTGGTGCTTTTCATGTGGTTCCATATACATTTGATCAAGGTCTGACCAATATTTTGAGTTATAACTAATAACTTATATTGAAGTCAGTTATACAACATTTTAATTTTAAATTATAATATGTGTTAATTGATTAGCATGTTCAAGCACCATTGAAGCTAAAATGATAAGTTATAACTTATCCATTCATGAAATCACACAATGATAAGAAGTTTGTGGCAATGAGCCAGCTATATAACTCAAAACTGACAACCGTTGGGGAGAAAGGTTCTCAGTGGCAGCCTCATGTACCGGTAAGCTCAGTGTGGGCGGCCACACCCTCTAGATGGAGTGAAGACCTGGTAAGACATGTAGAAAATCTGATGGATGCAGGTGGCTCAGGACCGTGCTTTGTGTTATTACTTGGGGAGGCCTATGTTCAGCAGTGGACTTGTGAAGGCTGTAATGATAAATGAAATGATGAAGAAGTTTTAAACTAGTTGTGAGGATACGGCTCGACCGGGGTAGGACATGCTCCACGGAATACCAGCGTAAAATAGCACAATGCTCCTGTGTTTGGTATGGTGAGTGTAGAAAGACCCATTTCACTGGAAACGAGGCATTTCATCTTAGTCCTCAGGGGCGACAATGCATCTGCATTTTGATACTTAATCAGGGATAAATGTAGATGTCTCTGAGCCACAGCATCCATTTACCATCAGGTGCACTATGTACTCGTTTGTCATCGTTATTCTATTTAAAAATAAAGAAGATAGTCAATTAAAAGAGATAAGAAAAGGTGAAAGCATCAACACTGCTTGCTCGGCGTTTATTTATAAATTACATATAACATAATACATAACAGAAAATAAGGCACATAAATAGAAATAGGTCAAATAAGCAACAATAATCACAATTTTTATTGATCATTATTCATCATTACAACAGTCCACTACTGAACAGTGGGCCTCCCTAAATGAAATATAATGTAAAATATTATAGGCCTTCTGTGAACTGCAATTCCGTTTCGTCCCGTGTGGTGTTGTAAAAATCGAAACAGAGAAAAATACCAGGAGATGAGCAGCAACATCTTCCTATAGAATACAAAAACAACAAGCGTAGCAACTGTGGCAAAACAACCATTTATATTTATATAACTATATTAATAAGCATCATTGTTAATAAAATCATCATTTTCTATATCATCATTTGAAAGTAATATATCATCTAAAAAAATGCAGGTGCTTCAACTTCATCTCGATGCCGAGCCAAAGATAAAAACCAAACAACAGACATGACATGTGCACAGCAGCCAATAGTGCGTCTGCCTGCAAACAGTTGCAACAGTACCCAGTAATAGCAGCCCTAGTGTTAGCAATTGATGGGTTGGTGTCAACTATATATAAGTATAATAAGTTTTCTTACTTGTGCCTTGATTGTCCTACCTCGCAGTAGATAACTATTTGGACCAAAATCATGGACAGATTGCAGGTATACCTCGATTTTATATCCTCCAGAGGCCCTGACATGCTCCCAGTAACTACGAGCTTGTTTAATTTGATATATTCTAGACTAAACAGAATTAGATCCTGAAATGCCAGTCGTGGAAAATTATCCAGCTCTGGAAGATTACCATCAATACTGGCGAATCGCTCTCACTCTGTTTAAATTGTGCGCTTCTACATAGGAGGCAAATTATTTTGAATGTTTAGTTTGGCTTGAGCAATTCTAATATCTCTACAGCATGAAAATTATAACGAATTAATGTATGAAATCGATTTATTGAGGCAGCTGCAATTGTAAAGTACAGCATAAGATAAGTAGATGCAGTATTAAAATATTCCTGACGGAATAATTTGAAGTCGTTTAAATCTCCCATTTATGATTTCAACCACCACCTACACAAAGTCATCTGGACTTGTTGGTTGCAATGATTGATAATTGGATTTCACCAGCTTGTTTAGATTCAGGCATGTGAGCCTTGTAACCACATTGCTGCAAGAATGGAATTGCATCCTAAAACCTCTATCAGAATAAATACATAATTTTCTAAAATAGGTTCGCAGCGGACTATTATCGCTGAACAGTCTAAGCATTATAGAAGCATCTGATTCTGTCGGGATATGGTCCATAAACATCAAGGATATAACCATTACAGCACACAAGTAAAATGGCTAACTAAGTTACGAAACTTATATGTAAACTGTATGTTTGCTTCTGGTAAAAGAAATTACTACTTTTTGCACGTAAACATATGTACCATCACATATTATTATGGCTGGCATAAATTCAGGATCCATGTCTGGATTAACAAATAAAACATTTGGTATTGTCAAGTTAAATTGAGCAACTTGCTGAATGCATAATGTATTTGTCCCAAATGCAGTGGATGAATTGCTCTTCAAAGCACTGACTTACAATATTTAAGTGTTTGAAAACAGTCGATGAAGCTACATTAAAAGAAGCTATTCGTTCATTGCTATCACCTGTACAAAGTTTTATTAAGAACATAGCTAGACTTCTTTTGGGTGATTTAACCTTTTCACTGATAGATGGAATTTCGACTAGTAATTGTTCAAATTGGTATTTAGTAAATCCTAACCAATACTTGCATAACGTTGATTTATGTTCAATGATATTTAATAAAATATTATAATTCTGAGTAACACCACTTTTAAGTAGTGAACATAGGTTGTTTATTTGAGATGCAGTGAAATCTGAACAGTTACTACATGTGTATAAATTATTCCAATCATTGTGAGGTTCGTTTAAGTGGTATTTACAAATACGAGCGCACAGTTGCACATAAAATGAGTGATCAATCAGCAATCTCTCTTTTAGTAGTTTAGGTATAAAGAATCTAGATGAATGATTCCATAACTTAAAAATACAGTGACGGGAAGTAGAAGCAGCACGCTTATAATTAGCCATAGTAATTGTTGATACCGTTCTGAAAATGGCAGGAGTTACAGTTGCAGGCATAGGGGGTGGTTGTGGGATGTAACCGTCGTCTTCAATATTCATGCATTGTAATTCCATATCCCTGTTATCATTTTGTTGTCTCTGTCTCCGTACAGTTCTAGATGCTCTCAGCCAACAAGTATTGCAGACTCGTCCTAAACAATCCACCTGAAAAAAGTGTTTTTTTCATCAAATAACCGAACGGACAATAATTTTACAGTGTGGACCCTAAATAATAATATTTATTAATATTTTATTTATTTCAATCTTTATTAAACTAAATTATCTTAATGCCTTTTAAAGTTATTTATAACTGCATGTATTTGTTTCCTTCATAATATTTAAACCAGACGTAAACCAGATTCCACTAAGGTAAAAAGAAATAACAATACATCTAATAAAAGACAGGTGAACAAGTGAAGAAGTAGTTATTTTAGAATTATAACGTTATTTGACTATGCACATTCTTTGACGTTTTATTTACACTAACTTTATTTAAGGTAAACAATATTACTTGTATATTAAGTACAAAGGCATACAAATATGGGTGTAAAGTAAGAAAGAACTACCATCTATCTCATAACAACAACTAAAGATAAAAACTGTGGTTATTAAATACATACATACATACATATAATCACGCCTCTTTCCGTAGGGAGTAGGAAACCACTTCTTTCACTTGCTACGATCCTTACATACTTGTTTCGCTGTCCACTTTCATTATTCCTTCATACATGCTCTTTAGTTTAGGGTACTCTTGACCTGGCCTTTTCAAGACGTCCCTGATTTGGTCTAGAAACGTCCGCCTAGGTCTACCCCCAACACTTTCATTCACACTCGTCTAATACACTTTTTTTCGTCAATCGTTCTTCATACATTCTCTCGACATGGCCAAACCATCTCAGCATACCTTTCTCAATTTTAGTCACTACATCTTCTTTCGACCACAACGTTTCCTTATCTCACTATTTCTTAACCTGTCACTCAATTTAACTCCTATCATTACTGCCTCTCATCTTAAATGCATTTATACTGCTTTCATGTTTCTTCTGCCATACCAACTTTCTTCCGTACATGAGTGTCGGAACCAACACCCCTCATGCACAAACAGGCCTTGTTAGACACCTTCCGACTGCTCATAAAGGAGTGCAAAGCTCCATTCACCATGTTTCCTGCATTCACTCTTCTTTCGATATTACTCTCACACTTTCCATCTCTTGTAAACTTTGAACCCAGATACCAACTCCTCCTGTTCAATTTGTTCGTCTCCAATCACGATATTGCAGTCTGTCACTGTCTCATCTCTTTCAAACACCATCACTTTCGTGTTCTTTACATTCATCTTCATTCCCTTTCTAACAAAAGCTCCACTCATAGCAGTTACCATCTCCTGCAACTCCTCGGCCGAAGACATAAAATAATCTTGGTCATCAGCATAGAGAAAACATTTGACGAGTAACTCATTCATTCTCAACCCACTTTCGTTATCTTTTAAATCTGTCAAGCAATTGTTCATGAACAGATTAAACTGCGGTGACGCACACATCCCTTTCTAACACCTCTTTCAAATTAAACCATTCAGTGTATGCCCGTTTATCCTTACACAAGCACTAGAATCCCTATAAAGAGATTGCAATGCTCGTATGAGGATACTGCTCACACCGTTCACGGACAGTGACCACAATTCATTCCTCACTACTCTATCATAGGGCTTTTCTAGATCCACGAATGCGCAATAGACCTTCTTGTTTTTAGCCAAACACTTTTCGACTATGCTGCAAGAAAAGACCTGATCCATACATCCCATTCCCTTTCTAAATCTCGCTTGTGTATCCTTACTTTTCGTCTGTTTCATTCTGCCCTTTCAATCAACACTTTTGCATACAATTTACCGACGACGCTGAGAAGGCTTATACCGTGGTAATTTATGCAGTCCTGCCGTGACCCTTTTCCCTTATACAATGGCACGATTACGGCACCCTTCTCCCGTACTTGCCCATTTCGCCAGCACAAATTGAAAAGGCGGTACAGCTGACCTTCATGCGCTGTCCAGCCCTCAGCATCTCGACGATAATCCTGTCATACCTGCAGCCTTATCTAATCATACTTTTCAACGCTTTCACTATTTCATCCATGCTTATCTCTCTTTCATCAACATTTATATTAGTTTCCATGGAAGGTGCCGGATGCTGTACCTGCACTTCCTCTCTCAAACAAACTTTCAAAATACTCTTTCCATCTCTTTAACACATTCTTCTCCTTTTATTATGCTCCCATCTTGACTCCTAATTGTATTCAGCTCCGAGGTAGATGTTTTCCTCTGGCTTTTGATGGATTTCCAGAAAAACTTGATGTTTGACTGAAATCTTCAGTGACCTCCTATCGAAATCATCGTTCGTTCTTCTTTCTGCCTAGACATAACTTCTTTCGCTGCTGATTCAATCTTTTATACTTCGTTCTTGCTTCTTTATCTCGTCATCCGCTGCCTTTTGAACTTTTGAGCTTTTGTTTTAACCAATCCAACTCCTTTCTTCTTTTCTTGCACAACCCTTTGTAAATCTTTATCCATCCACACATTATAGTTCTTTCTTCCTTTCCTTCTTTTAGCTACCCCACACCTCAATGGCAACATTCACGACCCTTTCTTAAATGTCTCTCACACACCTACAATCACACCTATCTCTTCTAAGCCTTTAAAACTTTCTTTCAGTTTCTCTACATACCCGTCTTTCTTTTCTTTTTCTTGTAGATTTTCCACTTTTACTCTGTCCAAAACACTCGTATCAAATATCCCCCTATAAGGAAATCTATGGGGGAGGTCTATGTTCAGCAGTAAAATTTTGATAGGCTGTAAAAATAAAGATGACCTGGTGGTGAACAGCCAAATTGGGTGGAGTGCATGGTGTATGGTACTACCAACATCAATCTGTGTGCGAAAGTGATTATGGCAACTCATCTGGTCAGGCCTATTTCAGGCATGGGATCATTTACAGGCTGTTAAAGTAAAGTAAGTACCTGGTGTGATGGTATCCACTGCAAAATAATATCTCTTTCTGCTGAGTTAATAGGCACAGGACGTGTGTGGTGTGCTCTTAAAATTGAAGATCCACATGGAATACAAATATTCCTATACCCAAATCTTCTAATGGAATGAGCACTTGCAATACTTTCCTGCTGTAATATTCTTAGGCAATTACAACAAACTGCGTCAAGTGGGTGTAACTGAAAAATTGGGTATACTAATAAAAAAAAAAATATTAAATTCAAAAGGAATGTACGTTACCTACAATCGATTTTGAGGGCAAAGAGGAGAGAGAGGCGAGGTTGGTGAAACCCCAGCGAACGGTTGACACAGAATCCTATCCTTCCTGTATAATAAAATAATCATATCCTATAGCTTTGCATAACAATATATTTTCAATTACAAAGATTTATTGAAATAAACTGTTACCCAACTTCGCCGCATGGTCACTAAAATGAACTATCCATTGCTTTTGAATTGAAAGAAAACTGAGTTTTATAGATTTGTCAGAGATGCAGCCATTAAAAGGAAACTGAGCAAAATTGATTCGTCAGCATATTTAAATGTTTTGAAACGCAGCGGGAAATCACGAAAATAGCCTGTTTATTCCAAATGGAAATGGATATTTTTTAATTAAAAGAAACTGAGCATAATTATCCGTCAGGGATGCAGAATTTTGAAAAGAAACTGAGCTAAATTGATTCGTCAGAGATGCAGTTTTCTGAATTGAAAGGAAACTGAGCCAAATAAAAGATCCGTCAGATATGCAGCCTTTTGAGTTGAAAGAAACTGAGCTTAATAGGTCCGTCAGAGGTGCAGCATTTGGAATTGAAAAGAAACTGAGCTAAATAGGAAATTTTGAATTGAAAGGGAAGATCTGTAGGAATTCTGATTAATTGATTGTGGAATTTTGGAAAAAAACTAACTGAACACTATTTTAAGACACTACTGTACACAATGTTATATGTTTTTCCATTCAGGGGAAAGAATGTGGAAATTCTGGGCATTTGACACACGAACATGCTACATACAGCTGACCATGAGAGAAGCGGGTTTTCTAAGTTGACCCCACTACCTGTAACGTTTGCCTTGCGCTTTATTAATTGTCATTGCAAAACTGAGCTTAATAGGAACTGCAACCTTTTGAATTGAAAAGGAAGATCTGTGAATTATAGGGATCTGTGGTATAATAACATTTTCACCTTTTCCTACGCCTGTCAAAATTGTAGCACCGATTATATTCCATCCAAGATGTGTCACACGCCTTGTCCCGTTATATGTAACGCCTAATTTTAACTGGGACGCCTAATTTTAATTGAAGCTTATGTGAGGCACACCTGAAAACTCTAGAGAATTTAGAAACTCTACGGGATATGAAGTGCTCTGTTCTGTGTCCATAACTGTGTCTACTGACAAATACTCTGTTATTTCTCTTACTACTTCGCTTAATATATCTGAATTTATTTTGTTAACGCTCTCATTTTTGGTGCAGAATCGCCCTTTCACATAACCATTTGTCTTCATGCATGTTGTTCGTTAAATCTGAATAAACGCTCGCAACTAATTCGGAATGACTCTGTACTAAATTAAAAAATCTCTCGTCAATTTAACGCAGCCCTCAGCATCCGTTACCAACCGCCCATCGCCAATTTTTAATAGTGTGTCAGCATAGTTTCCAGCATTGATATCATTATACAAATGCACTCTCATATTCGTAGTTAAACTGAATTTTGTCATCTTGTTCCATAAAATAGACGACTTGAGGTACTTTAATTTCATCTGCAGGTGTGCCTTTTGAATGACAGGTAAAGTTTGGCGAAAGTCACCAGCCAGTAAAACCACCATTCCCCATTACATCGGTATTGCTGCGCAAATCCTGGAGCGTTCGATTTAGTGCTTCTACAGCTTTTTGCGACATTGTACATTCGTCCCACACTAAATTTGCATTGTCGTAGCATTACACCTCGTGCACTATTTTTGCTAAAGTTGCAGATTGGCGATTCTTCCTGGGCTAGATTTAGAGGTTTAAAACAGAATGTGCAGTGCAGCCCCCGCAGCAGCGTGGTGGCTATACCGGAGGAAGCTACAGGCCACAGCAATGTTTATATTTCCGTACTTGCGCTAATAATAAATTTAACAAAATGTCTTCCCAGTTCCTCCAAGGGCATCTAAAAGAAAAGTGCACCATTTCCAGATTCAATTTGTCCTAATACTTTGTCAAAACTCGTTTTTGTTCGGGAAGCAAGCGGGTACAAATTCACTTGCTGCTGCAAAGCTGGTATATCGTAGTTTGTTTCATGTGTAATTTCATCACTTAATTCATTTCGGTTGTTCGCTGAGGGCTTATCATTACAAAGTCGCTTAATTTTTTTGCCTACCATTGCCATTACTTTATCTTCAATTTTTTCAAGTGCTTCATTATAAATGTGTTCATTGTATGTCATGTTCGCGTGTGTCTGCTGTAACCTTCGCAAAATATCTTCCGCCATGTACCTTTATGTCTCACAATTTATGTGCATTAGATAGCCCGCAAGATGATATGAGAGTTGCATAAAGATCCCTAATTTTGGCTGGTGACTGGCACTGCACAGCTTCCTCCATGGTTTCATCTCAGTGATTATCGTTTTCTAAAAGATGCAGAGCTTCACATGCTTCTCTATGTTGCGCATTCTGACCGTTGACAGTTTTAAGGTCTTTATATCCTGTAGGACCCGAACATGGTGCAGCAGCAATCGTAAACAGAAACATTCAAAATTAGTTCCATGGACGGTATACACACGACCAAGGGCATCTGATGACTTTACACAGAGCCAATTTGCAACAGGCGCGCCTTGAATACGGCGTTTCCACTCCGTTACTGCTGACATAACGCCCTGCTTGAAGGTCTGTACTTCATTAACGGATTTGCCTCACCTTCACTCCTAAGATTAAATATTGCTTGGTCGCTTCCTTTATTTATGTACTTACAGATATACTTGATTACGCGGACAGGCTACATGCTTCTACATTAATGTGGGCATTAAACATTATACATAGAATGGGCGAATACGAGACAATCCAGCTGTTATCTAAGGTTTCGAACGCTCCAGAGCGAGATTTGATTGTAACTTTCTGCCACCATCTTCGGGAGCTCTGCGTCTGTATAAAGGTAGCCATTGTCATTGTGCACTGTTTCTTTTAATAGCTGTTTAGGAATTTCTTTGTACATTTCCTTCTTTCACATGGCGATATTGAATTTCGTGCTCCATATGGAATACAATTCTTTATCTTGCTCAGGATCCGAATCTCGGCGCTTATTACGTCGTCTATTTGGCTTGCTGCAACTTCTCTTTAAGCCATATTAAAATGTGGGCATGCGGTAATCCTCTTTTTGCCATTCAATTGAATACATGAAGCACTGCACCTCTCGAAAAATTTCCTTTGTTAATTACATACATTAATTTTGTACTTTTAATCTAAATACTCTAGCAACTAAATCGTGTCTGTCAGTACTTTTGGCCCGGCATTAGCTGCTCGGTTATTTCTTTCCATGTGGGATGGCAAGTAAAAGTAACAAAAGATCAGGTCTTCCATAAGTTCGTACATAGGCGAATGCGTCTGTGTGTACTCATGTAGGTAGCGGGGACTGTTAACGAATGATGAGGCAAATTACCATTTTACCTAAATCTCTGGGGTTAACATTGGCGTCGCTAGAAACTGCATCTTGTAAATGTATATAATTCTCAACGCGCAGCTTTTTGATTAAAGATATATAACGGAGACGTTCACTTTCTACCTTCACATACATGTCTACCAAAATTGATGAAATAATTGTCTACACCGGGCTAAGAGGTTAAAATCATTTTCTCGCAACATCATATGATACGCATAAAAATCCATACATGATACTTTTTTGTTCGGAGTAGGCTCCTTTGTGACCGGGTTAATGGTAGAATTTGAAAATGATAACCCTCTTGTCCTTTGCAATAAATCAATGGGTATTGCAGAGCGTCATAAAACTTATTGTATCGGCTACCCGTTGCAACGTATCATCACGTGCTCGCAAGACAATGTCTCGTGAAGAAAATCGATCACCACTAATTACGGCTGCTATTTCGTTTATCAAAGGTGCATTGTAGCGCCTTTCATGCTCTCCTCGAGGGGTCCGATCTGCGTGAATGACGACTTTATAATCCTCTTCAGGTAGGTTTTCTAAAGCAGTTTCAAATGTTTTGACTAAAATGTTTTGTTCATGCAAGAATCTTTGAATTTTGTACACTGTGTCTCTCTCAACTCCTGGATAAATTGGCGACGGTCTACCTCAATTTCTTCGTCACCCATAAAATATACTTGTAAAATTTATGCTGTTCGTTTTCAGCTGGAAAAAGTGACCTATTCTATGATAAATTTGCCTTACCCGTAAATGTAGGCGAAAATCCCGGCATTATTATTTCCCGGTCAACTCCGAAGAACGTCATTTGAAATCATGAGTTATATATCCGGATCCGGTTTAAAAGCGCCGTGACTCATTAGCATCATATAAAAAGAGAGTTTTCAAAAGATTCTTCTGGTTCCCAAGTAACGGAAGAGACACTTTGCCATTGGAACAGCACATGCCTGCGGTCTCATCTTTCATTTTAAAGCTGCAAAATCGACGCATTGTCCATCAGTCCGATAACAACTAACCTGTGATTTTATAATCAATCAACGGATCGGAATTGAATGCTGCGTCATTAAAACCGACCAATTGTTTCTTTAAAATTTTGTCGACGTTCAGCTTGAGGCTGTGCATTTGCATCTCTTCGCGCCTGTGTCTGTTCTGGTGTTTCAGATGCTCTTATAGTAGATTGACGTTCAGCTTGCTCAATGAGTCTGTGTTGAGTTTCATCAGGTGTTTCCACGGCTCTTAAGGCGGCCCGTGGAACGTCAGGAAAAAAAATCATGCCATGCCGACGCTCTGTTGCGACGTGAAAGAAGGACAAACAAACAAACAAACAAACACACTGTAATCCATATCCATACTCCATACTAATATATAAATGCGAAAGTGTGTTTGTTTGTTTGTATTGTATAGGGATAGTTCAGTGGCTGTAGAATGACATAAACTACTTTTTTCGCGGAAAAACATCTCATTCCGTGGGAAAATCGAATATATTGCTGGTTTGTCCTTCTTTCACGTCGCAGAGCGTCGGCATGGCATGATTATTGCATGGGGATAGTTCGGTGGCTGTAGAATGACATAGGCTACTTTTTCGCGGAAAAACATCTCATTCCCGTGGGAAAATCGAATATATTGCACAAGTTTGTCCTTCTTTCACGTCGCAACAGAGCGTCGGCATGGCATGATTATTTGCATGGGGATATGGTTCGGTGAGGTGACATACCTTACTTTCAGCGGAAAACATATATCATTGAAAATCGAATATGTTGCAAAATTAAATTCAGCTAGGTGGCGCCACCGTAATTCTACAAGACGGACGACGGTACGATGGACGAACACAGAAGGTCAGAATATCTGGATTATTATGTCTTTTACAAAATTAAGATAAAAATGTATGGATCTGTATTTTTCCACGCAGGACCGCGAAGAGAGCGATAAAAAACATAAAATTCACCAGCTGATTTTCTTCAAACGTTTTGGTGCATCGTAATTCACAGAATAGGCGATAACCTCGCAGACGATATTAAGTAATCCGTTGATGCTCTGCTACCCCGCAGGGTTACAGGCGTGATTATAAGTATGGATCAGAAATACTATCACCACCTGTCACGCTTTCACCTTAACTATTACTTAACAATGGTAGAAACAGTTCTTAGTAAGCCTTATTAATAAGCCTTAGTAATATTTATTGAACGGAAATGAATACAGTTCTTATATGTGGTTATGAATGAATCAGGTATTGCAATAAGAAAATGTGCAAAATTATAAGAAAAATATTTTTGAGAGTTCTATTAACTAACGTATACATAGTTTAAATTGATTCCGCTAGATGTCGTTACTAGGTTTTAAAACGCGGTAACGAAATGTTTCCCTGACATGTACTTAACTCCCGCCGTTGAGCCGCGCGTCAACTTATAGTGCATACGGTACCTATACGCTTAAATTGTTTCTGTTCGTAGCTTATTCGACTACCTGCTTTCGACTTCGGTTGTTTGTTATTTGCTTTGTGATTTAGTTAAGGTTGAATGGATTTATATTGGCTTTCACTTTCGGATTTGTATTTTCTTGGATCGGTTTTGTTGATTTGGTTGGTATTCCTTTATACATATTTAGACTCTGGCTTTGATTTTGGATTTTGTTTATTTAGAATCGTGAATTGGTTTCGTTGTTTTAGGTTGTTTAACAATATTTCAAGGAATATTAATAGTATAGATAGTGTATACGGTACCTATACTTACTTCTTTTTCGTTGGTTATATTTATATTGACTACTGCTTTCGATTTCGGTTTTCTGCGATTTGTTTTGTGATTTGGTCTAAGATGATTCGATTTTTGGCTATCGTTTTCGGATTCGTGTTGTGTCTTAAATTGGTTTTGTTGTTTTGATTTTAAAAATAATTAAAAGGAATATTTATTCCTTTTAGATATTTTGGATTTGCTTTTAAAAAGATTTAAAAGGAAATTTAATTCCTTTAAGGTATTTTAACGTTTTTTTTATAATAGGTTTTTCTTACTTCATAATGCCTTGCAAACGTAAGTCCAGCCTTTCAAGAGTATCTTCTCAAAGACAAGCGAAAAGTTGCTCGATCGCTAGAATCTTTAGAAGATGCTGAACTGGAAGGCAAGAACAAGCAGAGCGTCAGGCTGCTTTAGAGCATCTGAGACACCTTCTCAACGTCAGAAAAGGCGTCTTGAACAGACAGAGCGTCAGGCTGCTTTAAAAGCTGAAAACCTTCTCCAAAGTCAGGAAGGCGTCTTGAACAGGCAGGCGTCAAGCTACTTAAGAGCTACTGAAACACCTGCTCAAAGTCAGCAAGGCGTCTTGAACAGGCAGAGCGTCAAGCTACTTTAAGAGCTACTGAAACACCTGATCAAAGTCAGCAAAGGCGTCTTGAACAGGCAGGCGTCAATCTACTTTAAGAGCTACTGAAAACCTGCTCAAAATCAGCAAAGGCTATTCGAACAAGCGGAACGTCAGGCCGCCTTAAGAGCCGCGGTAAACACCTGATGAAACTCAACACAGACTCATTGAGCAAACTGAACGTCAATCTACTATAAGGGCATCTGAAACACCAGAACAGACACAGGCGCGAAGAGATGCAAATGCACGCTCAAGCTGAACGTCGACAAAATTTTCAAAGAAACAATTGGTCGGTTTTAATGACGCAGCATTCAATTATGATCCGTTGATTGATTATAAAAATCACAGGTTAGTTGTTATCGGACTGATGGACAATGCGTGTCGATTTTGCAGCGCTTTAAAATGAAAAGATGAGACCGCAGGCATGTGCTGTTCAATGGCAAAGTGTCTCTTCCGTTACTTGGGACCAGAAGAACCTTTGAAAACTCTCTTTTATATGATGCTAATGAGTCACGGCGCTTTTTAAACCGGATCCGGAATATACTATATATAATGACGTCCTTCGGAGTTGACCGGGAAATAATAATGCCGGGATTTTCGCCTACATTTACGGTGCAAGGCAAATTTATTATAGAATAGGTTCACTTTTTCAGCTGAAAACGAACAGCATAAATTTTTACAAGTATATTTTATGGGTGACGAAGAAATTGAGGTAGACCGTCGCTGCCAATTTATCCAGAGAGTTGAGAGAGACACAGTGTACAAAATTCAAAGATTCTTGCATGAACGTAACATTTTAGTCAAAACATTTAAAACTGCTTTAGAAAACCTACCTGAAGAGGGTAATAAAGTCGTCATTCACGCAGATCGGACCCTCGAGGAGAGCATGAAAGGCGCTACAATGCACCTTTGATAAACGAAATAGCAGCCGTAATTAGTGATCAATTTTCTTCACGAGACATTGTCTTGCAGGCACGTGATGATACGTTGCAACGGGTAGCCGATACACAAGTTTTATGACGCTCTGCACAATACACATTGATTGTGCAAAGGACAAGAGGGTTATCATTTCAAATCCACTCATTAACCTGGTCAAAAGGCCTACTCGAACAAAAAAGTATCATGTATGGATTTTTATGCGTATCATATGATATTGAGAAAATGATTTTAACCTCTTAGCCCGGTGTAGACAATTATTTCATCAATTTTGGTAGACATGTATGTGAGGTAGAAAGTGAACGTCTCCGTTATATATCTTTAAATCAAAAAGCTGCGCGTTGAGAATTATATACATATACAAGATGCAGTTTCTAGCGACGCCAATGTAAACCCCAGAGATTTAGGTAAAATGGTAATTCTGCCCTCATCATTCGTTAACAGTCCCGCTACCTACATGGTACACAGACGCATTCGCCTATGTACGAACTTACGGAAGACCTGATCTTTTTGTTACTTTGCACAATCCCACATGGAAAGAAATAACGAAGAGCTAATGCCGAAAAGTACTGACAGACACGATTTAGTTGCTAGAGTATTTAGATGAAAAGTACAAAAATTAATGTATGTAATTAACAAAGGATTTTTCGGAGAGGTGCAGTGCTTCATATATTCAATTGAATGGCAAAAAGTTACCGCATGCCACATTCTAATATGGCAAAAGAGATTGCGGCCCAGCAAATAGACGACATAATAAGCGCTGATTCCGGATCCTGAGCAAGATAAAGTGTATGATACCATCGTCCGAAATATGATTCACGGTCCATATGGAACACGAAATTCAATATCGCCATGTATAAAAGAAAATGTACAAAGAAATTCCTAAACAGCTATTAAAAAACAGTGCACAATAATGGCTACCCTTTATACAGACGCAGAGCTCCCGAAGATGGTAGCAGGAAGTTGCAATCAAATCTCGCTCTGGGCGTTGAAACCTTAGATAACAGCTGGATTGTCACGTATTCGCCCATTCTATGTAAATGTTTAATGCCCACATTAATGTAGAAGCATGTAGCTCTGTCCGCGCAATCATGTATATCTGTAAGTACATAAATAATGGAAGCGACCAAGCAATATTTAATCTAGGAGTGAAGTGAGGCAAACCGTTAATGAAGCACAGACCTTTCAAGCAGGGCGTTATGTCAGCAGTAACGAGGCAGCGTGGCGTCTCCTTTCCTTTACACGAAAGCACCCAACAGTTACTCACCTTGCTGTGCACTTAGAAAATGAGAGCGTGTATATTTCACCGAAAGAAATTTCCAAGAAAGAATTGCATCACCGCAAAACTACTACACTAACAGCCTTCTTTCAACTTTGTCAAACCGACCTTTGCAAAACGTTGTTATATTCTGAAGTCCCTCGCATTATACTTGGAACACATCTAGGAAGGTGGAAATGCCGTATCTCAAGCGCCTGTTGCAAATTGGCCGGTGTAAAGTCATCAGATGCCCTGGTGGTGTGTATACCGTCCATGTAACTAATTTTGAATGTTTCTGTTTACGATTGCTGCTGCACCATGTTCGGGGGTCCTACGGGATATATAAACACCAAAACTGTCAACGGTCAGGAATGCGCAACTTATAGAGAAGCATGAAGCTCTGCATCTTTTAGAAAACGATAATCACTGGGATGAAACCATGGAGGAAGCTGCAGTGCCAGTCACCAGCCAAAATTAGGATCTTATGCAACTCTCATATCATCTTGTGGGCTATCTAATGCACATAAATTGTGAGACAAATATAAAGATACATGGCGGAAGATATTTTGCGAAGGTTACAGCAGAACACACGCGAACATGACATACAATGAACACATTTATAATGAAGCACTTGGAAAAATTGAAGATAAAGTAATGGCAATGGTAGGCAAAAAATTAAGCGACTTTGGAATGATAAGCCCTCAAGGAACAACAACCGAAAATGAATTAAGTGATGAAATTACACATGAAACAAACTACGATATACCAGCTTTGCAGCAGCAAGTAGCCGAATTGTACCCGCTTGCTTCCCGAACAAAAACGAGTTTTTGACAAAGTATTAGGACAAATTGAATCTGGAAATGGTGCACTTTTCTTTTAGATGCCCTTGGAGGAACTGGGAAGACATTTTTATTAAATTTATTATTAGCGCAAGTGGAAATATAAACATTGCTGTGGCCAGAAGCTTCCTCCGGTATAGCCACCACGCTGCTAGCCGCACTGCACATTCTGTTTTAAAACCCCCAATCAATCTCCAGGAAGAATCGCCAATCTGCAACTTTAGCAAAAAGGTGCACGAGGTGTAATGCTACGCAAACTTTTAGTGTGGGACGAATACAATGTCGCATAAAAAGCTGTAGAAGCACTAAATCGAACGCTCCAGGATTTGCAATACCGATGTAATGGGAGGAATGGTGGTTTTACTGGCTGGTGACTTTCGCCAAACTTTACCTGTCATTCAAAGGGCACACCTGCAGATGAAATTAAAGCATGCCTCAAGTCGTCTATTTTATGGAACAAGATGACAAAATTCAGTTTAACTACGAATATGAGAGTGCATTTGTATAATGATATCAATGCTGGAAACTATGCTGACACACTATTAAAAATTGGCGATGGGCGGTTGGTAACGGATGCTGAGGGCTGCGTTAAATTGACGAGAGATTTTGTAATTTAGTACAGAGTCATTCCGAATTAGTTGCGAGCGTTTATTCAGATTTAACGAACAACATGCATGAAGACAAATGGTTATGTGAAAGGGCGATTCTTGCACCAAAAATGAGAGCGTTAACAAAATAAATTCAGATATATTAAGCGAAGTAGCAGGAGAAATAACAGAGTATTTGTCAGTAAACACAGTTATGGACACAGAACAGAGCACTTCATATCCGTGAGTTTCTAAATTCTCTAGAGTTGTCAGGTGTGCCCTCACATAAGCTTCAATTAAAATGAGGCGTCCTAGTTAAATTAGGCGCTACATATAACGGGACAAGGCTGCGTGTGACACATCTTGACGGAACATAATCAGTGCTACAATTTTGACAGGCGTAGGAAAAGGTGAAAATGTTATTATACCACGGATCCTATAATTCCCACAGATCTTCCTTTTCAATTCAAAGGTTGCAGTTCCTATTAAGCTCAGTTTTGCAATGACAATTAATAAAGCGCAAGGGCAAACGTTACAGGTAGCAGGGGTCAACTTAGAAAAACCGTGCTTCTCTCATGGTCAGCTGTATGTAGTATGTTCGCGTGTGTCAAATGCCCAGAATCTCCACATTCTTTCCCTGAATGGAAAATATATAACACTGTGTACAGTAGTGTCTTAAAATAGTGTTCAGTTAGTTTTTTTTCCAAAATTCCCAATCAATTAATCAGAATTCCACAGATCTTCCCTTTCAATTCAAAATTTCATATTTAGCTCAGTTTCTTTTCAATTCCAAATGCTGCACCTCTAACGGACCTATTAAGCTCAGTTTCCTTTCAACTCAAAAGGCTGCATCTCTGACGGATCTTTATTTGGCTCAGTTTCCTTTCAATTCAGAAAACTGCATCTCTGACGAATCAATTTAGCTCAGTTTCTTTTCAAAAGTCTGCATCCCTGACGGATAATTATGCTTAGTTTCCTTTAATTAAAAATTTCCCATTTCCATTTGGAATAAACAGGCTATTTTCATGCTTTCCTATACGCTGCGTTTCAAAACATTTAAATATGCTGACGAATCAATTTTGCTCAGTTTTTAGTGGCTGCATCTCTGACAAATCTATAAAACTCAGTTTTCTTTCAATTCAAAAGCAATGGATAGTTCATTTCCCAGTGACCATGCGGGCGAAGCCGCGGGTAACAGCTAATGAACATATAAACCTACTTGTTGGCAGAAAAACTACGTGAATTAGGTACTTGTTACAAGTGGAAATATGAATTTTTGCAAACTTTAAAACGAACACAGTTTATATCTTAAATAAAGTAACTTTTATATTAGATAAACAAACAAGTTTATACTTTTTATTTTTGCAACCAAATGTTATAAAACTACGACTTTATTCTAACCTTCAATGCAAAATTATTATTAAGTTTTACTGTATGCAGTTGGTATTTGGTTAGTATAAATAAGAAAGTCAATGCAGTGTCTACAATTTCAAAAGATGTATTATATTATTAAATATGTATTATAATCATAGATTAAAATTACATCCGTTGAAAGTATGAATTTGCATAGTAATATGAAGGATATTTATTTGTATTTTTACAAACTTAAAATAATTAGGTACTAAAAGATATATAGATCGTTAAGTGTGTCGTTTATTATTATTTCTAAAATATCGTATCATTTCTCGTATTCAGTAAAATGAAAAATATAATAAAATGTATTATTAAATGTATAAATATATAATATATAAATACATTTAAAACGAAAAGTAGTAGCTTTCGTTTCTGCAATATTTTTAGACTAGAACGTCGAGTTTCGAGAGTGATAAAAATAAGATATATTTCTCATAAAACTGAAACTTTAAATCGATTATAGGTTTGGTACAGTTGAATTCTGCGCATTCCATAAGAAACAGAAACAGAAACAGAAACTTTTTATTCAATATAGATTATAAATAATACTTATTGAAGTCACTCTTTTGTCTAATTACCACTGGTTCGAAAAAAACCTCTGTCCTGGGAAGAACCAGCAAGAAACCCAGCGGGACTTTTTTTTAAATAACAGCTTACAATCATGTACACTACACAATTAACACACAAAACAAATTAGAAACAGCCTGGCAGCGAACACCTCATTCCCAGGGGTTATTATCATCCATAAATTCCTTAACATTATAATAACCCTTTTTACAAACTATGTTTAATAAAGTTTTGAATTTTGAGCAGGTCAATTTTGTATATTTTCTGGGATTTTGTTGTAAGCGTATACATCGCCCCAGAATGAATTACTGACTCGGTGGAGTCAGTAACTAGTACTACTAGCTTGTGTTTGTTCTAGTATTTACAGAATGAATATCACTTATTTTGTATAACTACTTTTATTTTTGTGTACGTACATTACATTTTCATAAATGTATTGAGGCCAAAGTTAATATATTAATTTCCTTAAATTTTTGTTTGAGCCACTCTTTAGGTTTTAAATCATAGATTGCTCTTATGGCCCTTCTGTAAAACAAATATAATTTCAGTGTCAGTTGCGTGTCCCCATAGCAAAATACCATAGGACATTATGCTATGGAAATAGCTAAAGTAAACAAGTCTAGCTGTTTCCACACTGGTAAAGATTTCTAATCTTTTTACAGCATATGCTGCAGAACTAAGTCTGCTTGCTAACTTTGATATATGGGGCTCCATTGAGCTTCGCGTCTAGTGTTATTCAAGAAAAATGGTGGTATATACAAGACTCAGTTCCTCCCATTTAAAATTACATTAGTATTTAATTGTCTGACATTTGGAGTCATGAACTTCATACATTTCGTTTTAGTGCTATTTAAATGCAAGTTATTAACGTTAAACCAATTTACTAATTTAGATATAGCATTATTTACTTCGTCATATTTTAATAATTGTCGTTTTAATTTGAAAATGAATGAAGTGTCATCAGCAAATAATACTATATTATGGTTATCCCCTACTATATAAGGTAAGTCATTAATATATACAAAACAGAAAGGGCCGAGGTGGGCCTTGAGGCACGCCCATTTGTACTATCGACCCGGAAGAGCTTATACTATGAACAACTCTTTGAGTTCTGTTACTCAAATATGAAACAATTAATTTAAGAGCATTACTTACACTTACAAGATAAAATACTCACCTCGTTAGAAATCCACACAGATAAAAGTTGGCGCACATCTGCTCCTGTCTCGGCTAGTAATTGTCTCCGCACCACGTTGAAATCTAACTCACAATTAATACAACTATTTACAGTGTATGATGATCAGATGCCAGTTTTTAAAACCGAAATAAATACCAAAAAGCAGCAGAGACTAAATAACATTTTAAGACATTTTAATAAATATATTATATAATAAGTTCTTTTGTAAAAATATTTTTTATAGAAACTGCAAAAATGATCCATTACACAATTGCCCCATATTACATTAATCACAACACGAATATCAATACAACTCATTTTTTTCAGATTTCTTGATTCCGTTCAGATTTTCATAAAATCTGTAGGCCATTTTCTATAATAAATTGGTATCTTTTTTTTGTGTGTAATACCATTAAGGGTCGTTAAAATTTCTAGTGGGCCCAAAAACGATTAACTCCTTTTCATTGTTAATAATATTCAATTGAGAATAATTTACAAGGCGTTAGGTTCCCTTTTTTGCTTAGCAGTCCCTTTGGGTAGGTAGCACCCTCTTAAATATTTCTGCCACCAACAGCGGCACGTGCATTTCTGACTTCCTGTCTGAAGGGTAAGTATAATTACAGGCTGTGAGGCATTATAGATCTCAGAAGTAACAACGCATCTGTAACCTTTTTTATATGAAATTGGTTGCAGAAGACCATGGGCAGCAATAGGAAATTCCCATTAGGTGGATGAAGTAACAAACGGGCTGACATTTGCCACTTCATCTTAATAAAGAAATGTCTATATATAAAATCTCTTTCCTTTAAAACTCAAAAGAAAACAGCTCAAACGATTTTGATCAATTTTTTGTGTACATTTGAGTGGGACTCTGGATGGTTTAGATTCACACTCACACCTAGTAGGTGCCGCTTTTGTCAAGATCCAGAAATCACCCGTGCAAAGCCGGGGCGGATCACTAGTAAAAATTAAATATTGAATTTCTGCAATGCCATTTATTGGATCCTAGCATAGCTATGAACTATCGTCTTGATGAAAAAACATATTGTGTTTATATGATCTCAATTGGTCAATTAGTGCAAAGTTATGGATAACTAGCAGACACATCAACGATTATAACTTTATCTTTATATATAATTCTTCTATCCATATGTATGTGACTGAACTCCTAAATGGCTGCACCGATTTTGATGAAATTTTATGTGTATGATTAAGTTGATTCAAGAATGATTTGGATTCATAATTGGATCCGGTAGGTGGCAGTTAATGAGATCCAGAAATCACCCGGAGCGGATCGCTAGTCTTTATGTATAAAATTTTGATTGTGTGTTTGTCACTGAACTCCTCCTAAACGGATGAACTAATTTGATGAAATTTTTCATGTATGTTTGAGTGAGTTTTGGGTGGTTTCTATTTAAAATTGGACCCAATAGGTGGTGCTGTTCTTGAGAAAAAAATCACCGAAGCGAATCAGGGGCGAATCGCTAGTTATATTATAAAAGATAAATTTAAGTCATACGATTCTAGCGTACGCTCTCTGAAATTTATTGAGTAGGGCACTTGTAGTGGAGTTCGTAGTATCTTTAAAAGCCAACCTTATGTTTTGCGAAAATAATATAATGGATATTAATTTCTTTACTTTACTGTACTGTACTTTACTGTGTGTAAAATATATTCTACAATATTCCAGGACGAACCCAGATTGAACGACATGTAGTACTTCAAAACCAGTCAAGCCGTTTATGCTACAAATATACATCACTCTGGCTTTGCTTTATCGTTTGTGCATAGGTGATATACCACATGCAATTTACAAATAAAAATAACCATTATCGTTACAGCCTCAAAAAGCCAATGCTGAACATAAGCCACCGCATTGATTGACGCAATGGATCCCACCATCATATTTTCCGTAGTTTCCACGGTTGGCAGACGGGTGGGCAACCTCGTTTTTTTTTTTAGATGTTATTAGGAATACGCTGCTGCCCATCTCTTGGTTTGTTTCCCTCTGTTGTCTCTTACGGCAAATGATGAATGAACAAAGGATTATATGAGGTAGTATATTTATATAATAATTTAAATTTAAATTCATTATTTTTATGATTGAGTTTTCTGGTAAAAGTTATATAATACATTTGAACCTAATTTTGAAAACATACCTAATAGAAATCACAGGATTTTGTTACACGTTAAAATATAACTTTCCTTTGCAGGCAGAGTAGTGAAATAATAATTTTTTACTTTAACTAAATTCATTTCTTCCATAAACTGTAACAAAAATATTAAATATTTCGATAGTAAGCCACAAAAGTGACGTGTACGTTTTACATGGAATAATGCTTTTCATTGGCAGATTTAAGCGAAGCAAAATTATATTTCATTTTTAAATTTCAATAACCGATATGTAGGATAATTATAATATTGAACTATTTTCAATTAATATAACAATATTAATTGAAAATACAAAAAGCACAAAAATGAAACCCACGGTACAACATATTCTATTATTCTACTGTTTACACAACAGTTGGCTGACTTCATGGGTATGATGAACTTTTTTACCAGAAGCGGTTCTACGGAAAGTGAACCTGGTCCTACCTCGACAGTTCGACAAACATAAGACTGACTTCACTATAACGACAAGGCCTGAACTGATTGTAACGAATCTTAACAAACAGATGAGAGCAATTCCAAAGTGATCTAGACTATATTTAATCTGAATGACTTGGAGAATATTTTTTAGTCTTAAAATTGATAAGTAAATATTCTCTGATGATTATCTTAAATCTAAATGCCGTCATATTAATTAATCCACCCAGGCAAAGCAGAAGGTCGCTACTGATATTATAAATCTATTTTAGTGTTCGATAATGAGAGTTTTAATTTTACCACAACGTTTTTAAAAATTTTCATGGATCCTTTTTCCCATATAATCGTTAAAGAATACAGAGATCTCTCTACGATTGGACAAAATATTGATACCTTAAGCAACATTTCGAGCATCGTTCTTTATTATAAATTCATGAACGATACGGGAACGTTCGATTTGCTTGCAGCAAAGCATTGTGAATATTTAACTTCAAAGAGGTTTACTAACCTTTTTTGTTTATACAGCTTCACGTTGAACGTTATTTACATATTTTAAATATTATTAAATAAGATCGATCGGTATGTTGAAGTGACAACGGGCTGGCTATATAGTTTGAAAAATCGATAATTGATGGATCGGCTGGACCGGGAAGGCCACGCTCTCATAAGAATACCATCTACGCATTTGAATTTTGATTAAATAATCTTAATCATCTTGTGTTAATCTTATACCAAAACAATCGAGGATAGATGCAGATATTTTGCGCACAGCATCATCTTACCATCAGGTAAAATAGTGCTATGTTTGTCACCCTATTCTATACATATAATAAAAAGAGACTAGGTCCCTTTTACTGGTAACGAGGTCTTCTTTTTGCATGTTGAAACCACGTTGCTGCTATATTATAGTTGTAGCACGAATGGGTCAGCTAGACGGGGTATGACCACGCTCTCACAGAATACCAGCGTAAGGTAGCAGCTATGCTGTGTTTCGTACGGTGAGTGTGAGAACCGGAGACCCTTTTCCAGTGGAAACAAGGCATTCCATCTTGGTCTTCAGGGTGACAACACATCTGTATTTTGATTTTAATCGAGGATAAATGTAGATGTTTATGGGTAACACAATCCACTTGCCATGGGGTGGACTGTGTGCTCGTTCTCACCCTTATTCTTTAAAAATTAAAATTCCATCTTAGTCCTCAGGGTGACAAAGTATCTAAGTGGACTGTGTGCTTGCTGGTTCTCTAAAATGTGAAGAACCCCATTAGATGAAGTGACGACCTGGAAATAGATGCAGTAAGTCGATGAATGCAGGTGGCTCAGAATCCTGCTTTGAGACGTTTGTTAGGAGACACATGTTCAGCTGTGGACTTGTGTCACAGCAGTAAATATTGTTAAATGATGAAATTAAATGAGCTCAAGGGCTCGACGCCTGCCTCAATTCTATATACATGAATTGTATTGTTTGTGCCAATTATTTCTATGAGACTCTGAATGATGAATCTGAATGGGTGAGACATTGTGTGATAAAGTTTGACTCATAAAACTATATAGTGAGCATTAAGAAAGCAATGCTTTGGTAGTTTGGCACGTGGAAAAGATTAATGAGAAAGAAAAATTATTTTGCTAAAGTGAGTCGACAAAGTCACTCTAGATGAAAGTTTACTGGCCAAATTGGCGATATATTGGTCAAATAAAAGTACCTCTTAACAGACGACAATTTTTTATGAATGAGAAAGAAACGAGGGGTGTGTTAGGATCGCGCAATATGGAATTCCGTAGTTTCTGCCTATCCTTCTTGGTAACAGGCCTGATAGCTTATGTATTTATTACGAAATTAATACGGATAATAGATACTTAGAAGCCCTGTGACAACATAGTTAATAACTGAAACGATTCCATAATACTTTTACAATTGTTCATATAACAATCAAATATAAAGCTTACTAATAGTTCCGGGTCTGGACGTTGTCCTCTTGCAATTTATATAAAATGCCTCCACGACATAATAAACACACATACGAGTAAATTCACTATGGGGTAATGTTTTAGGAAGATTTGATATTTTTGCGTTTGATTAAACAGATAACACATTTTTTGCCGTGTGGTTGCGGCGTAAAGAATGGTCACCCTTTCGTCCAGTGGGTCTATTATAAAATACCAGAAAATCTTACAGCTTCCGATGATGGCAATATACCATCCCGTTTACGCCAGACGTAAAACAGCCGAACCTGTACGGGCAGCAAATTAAAAGCGAGACTTCTGGTACTATCCATAAGCAAACGTGATAATTAAGGCAAATCCTCCTACGACACGAGGCCCACGTGCAGTTGTGGATGTTTATGACCTGATTAAGAAAGAAAGAAGACAAAAATTATAGACAAAGTAAAACAATAACACAGCCAAAAATACCTCATGTATTTTGTTAACTGGCGATATGAATAGCTGGTATATTCTAGATAGATACATCCTCTCAGTCTGTAAATTAAAATAGCAATGGGCTGGTCACGTCTGTTTTAGAAGTGACAACAGTTCGAGTAGACGTATATTAAGTGGAGACCGTGCCTTATACATAATGTGGCGTCTCCTAACTAGATGGAGCGACGATCTGCGCCAAGCTGCTGAGAGCAACTGGATTCGTACCAAGCCAAGGTAAGTGGCGCGCTTTGGGAGAGTCATAATGATGATATGGTATGTGAGACAACTGTTTAACTACTTACTACAATGACAGGAAGTCCAGCAGGAATATTGGCCCTTGAATCATTGGCCCTTGAGTTATAATGAAAATAACAAAAGCTATAAATCCTCGAAATGATACTTTAACTTAAAATGAAATGCATAAATACAATGAGTAATTTTAGATCAGAATAAACATGAATTAGCCAACGTAATTAATCAGATTTAATTAAAATCTGAAGTAGCAACCATCAAACATGGCCACGCTTGTTGTTTAATTTTCTTATGAGTTATCAGGTGATTTTCTAAAATATACTTTTAAATTCAATAAACTATGCAGAATATCACAATTTTAACGCAGTTTTAGTTGTAACTGATTTTATTACATTTAAAATTCAAAGTGCCAATTCAGGAGTAGGAGGCCAAAATACCATAGTTTACCTACCTAAGTATATTGTCAGTCAGTTAGTCAGAAATATTTGAGTAATCAAAATAAAGATTAAAACACTAAAATCTTACTTTTCTTGCTTTATCAGCAAATTCATGAATAAAAGTGGCAAAATCTGGGTTTTCTGCAACTTGATTTGCAATGGACAGCGATGCCAAACTAGTTAATCTTGCTTGAGACATTATGACCACAAGTACGTTTTATCAATTTTAGTTTAGAAAACTGCGTTCGACACTTGCAGCATCACCGGTATTGTTAACAGAATAAGCAGCGATATCCAGGTGTTGATATATGACTCTTGAAGATTGTGCTTTTTGATAAATTTTAATGTTTCGATAGGTGTTGCCTGACTGTCTTCGAGATAGTGTTGCAGAACTAAAATTTCATCGCACAACAAATCTCCATCAATATCAGATTTAAAGTTAACCGTTAACTTTTCTTGCAGTCCAGAACTATGGCAAATTATTTATATATACAATACCTACGCTGAATTTATTTTTTCTTTAGATCGATAGAGACAGTTATTAAAATTAAATTAAGTGGTAAAGTTAAGCTAGTGCGTGTGGCGCCCTGTAAGCACCGGCGCCCTGGGCGGCCGCCCGGGTTGCAACCCCCATACGTAGGAGGAAACGTAGTCCTTCACTGCTGGCCGTATGAGAAAGCTCAAGGTCGCTCAGCGAGCTATAGAGAAGATTATGCTCGGGATCTCTGTGTGATAAACTTAGAAATGAGGATATCCGCAGTTGAATCAGAGTAACGACATAGCTGGATTAGTAAGCTGAAGTGGCAATGGGCCCATGCGCCAGCTCAAGAACCGACAACCGATGGGAAGAAAGGTTCTTTGGTGGCAGCCTCGTGGTAGGATCTCGAAGAGATGTGCATCCATTGCATTTCCTATCGCGTTTTCCATGGGGAATACTTAGACAAATTGTTCGGAATAATTCCAGTCGCGAAATTCTATCAACGCACATCGGGACAAAACTCACGGTACTATCCACATCATCTGGATGCTTGGCGGTCCACCATGACTGTGCGATTAACTAGGAGTTTTCTTCCTCGGAAGACTTCTTTGAGGAATCATCTACGACCGGTAATTTTTCCGGACCGAGACCTTCAAGAAACGAGCTTACTCCTTTTAAAAAGGCCGGCAACGTCCTTTTAAAAACCTACGGTTTCTCTACCTTGCAGCTGTTTATGGGCGATGGTCTACACTTACTATCAGCAAAATTTGATTTAATGTGGGCAAAGTTTCGGGGTGGAAAGCTAGTAAGATATAAAAATCTAGTATTGACCAAATAGTCAGTAATATTTCAACCAATAATGTGAATACTAATATACATATTTAGCTCTCTCAGACCATGATACAGGTCAATCATTAATTTTCTATCTTCAAAAAATAACAATAATGTTAAATCAATAAAATATTGGTATGAGACTGTGAGAGATATCAATGAAAATAACATTAATAAATTTCTAGAATGCATAACAGCTTTAAGCTTTGATGAAGTATACAGAGAAACATGCTGCAACAAGTCGTTTAACGTTTTCATGACTGACATACTCTTTTTTCAAATTGTGTTTTCCCATGTACGTGTTAAGAAGGCAATAAACCTGTAAAAATAAATGGATAAGTAAGGGATTAAAATTATCGTGCATTAAAAGAACATTATATTATAAATATATACATGATGCTATAAGCAAAAACTTTCACAAGAAAAATTATCTTATATATTAAAATATTAAAGAAATGTATATCAAAATCTCAACGAATAAATAATGATAAATATTTTTAACTCTAAAATAAATATAGAAAAGCGACATGGTCTATTATAAAACATAATTTTGATAGTTCTGTTGATAAAAGTAATATTGAAACAGTTTACCAAGATAAAACTATTAATAACCCTAATGATATATATAACCTTATTAACAACTATTTTATTGAACTTACTCATAAAGATAATTTTGATGAATTGAATAATGACTTGAATAACATTAATATTCCCGCTCAAAGAGATAGCTTGTTTTAACCCCAGTAACCGACACTGACATTATGAAAATTATTAACTCTTTGGATGATACACACACGCTACCGGTTGACAGACTCACAACAAGAATAATTAAATTAAATGCTAAACATATAGCAATTCCTCTGAGTTACATAATTAATTTGTCGTTAGAACAAGGAATATTTCCTACTAGACTAAAAATATCCGTAATTAGACCTCTATTTAAAAAGGTGATCGTACAAACATTGATAATTATAGGCCTATCACATTAATACCAATAATGGCAAAATTTTTGAAAAAGTAATGCAATAAATAAGTAATTATATTAATAAGAATAATATTCTTGTTGACAATCAATTTGGATTTAGAAAAAAGTAGCTCCACTGCACTAGCTTGCTTTAATTTAGTTAAGCTGGTCACAGAAGCACTTAATAACAAAATGTCGACAATATCAATATTTCTAGATGACAAAGCATTTGACTTTGTCTCGCATAAACGATTACTTTTCAAACTTGAGGGTATGGAATTAGAGGAAAGTCACATGATTGGTTTAAAAACTATCTGTCGAATCGCCAGCAAAGAACATTACTCTCAAAATAGAAAATAATTCAGAAAGTTACATAGAATCTAGAACTTAAACCTAATAGGTTGTGGTGTGCCGCAGGCAGCATTCTAGGGCCATTTTATTCATTATTTATATTATCTCTGGTAACCTAAAACATAAATACATTGTTTGCTGACGACACTACACTAACCATAAGCTGTTTAAACAAAAATAATCTCGAATTTGAAACTAATAATGAGTTACAAAATGCAGTGCAATGGCTACAAGAGAATAATCTACATGTAAATTTAAATAAAACTAAATTAATACAGTACCAAACTCTAAATTCAAAGTGCCACCCTGTTAAAATACAATATAATAATACTGTTTTGTGATACAATCTACATTATTTTTTTAGGTATAATTATTGATGGTAAATTGAACTGGAAAGAACATGTAGATAAAGTGTGTAGTAAACTCGATAAATTTGTATTTGCTCTTCGCAAACTAAGACTCACAGCCAGTAAAAAACAGTCCTCCAGTGCATATCATGGGTACGTCTCTTCAGTACTTCGCTATGGATTAGTTATATGGGAGTAATTCAGTGAATATAGGCAGGGCGTTTAAAGTACAAAAAAAATATTAGATCCATGTGTCGCTAATTATTTAGATCATTAGTAAGCCATTATTTCAAAATTAAAGACCTTCCACTGCCCTGTCTCTATATTTTTGAAATATGTTTGTTCGTTAAGAGATATTCCTATCTATTTCCAATAAATGAACGTGTTTCCAAGAGGATCAAGACAGAAACCCAAACCAATTGGTGCACCATCCCAAAGACTTTATTTGTATAGTCATGCCCCACTGCATGGCAATAACAATCTTTAATAAACCACAGATCAGACAGTTGCCTATAAATAAATTTAAACGTGCAATATTTTCTTGGCTTTTGGATATGTGTTTTTTATTCTGTTAACGATTTCATAGATTATAAATTTATAAATTATACATAAATGAATGCTCCCAATATTGTATTAATAATAATAATAATATATATTTACAATTGATAATTCCTATATAATGTTATAAATGTATAAATTTGTTTAAATAAGTACTATAAAGTGTTAAATATTATTCTAATTGTAATATTTCTACACCGAATACGGTAGTATATGTGAATCATTCTATAATTTCAACATCTGTAATTACCATATACTAAGAAATAAACGATATTCTATTCTATTCTATTCTAGTAAATATATTCGTGGGCTCGGCGGGCACAGACAGAACAAGCCGGTGTGGGAGTTAGCCTAGGGCTGTCGGAACTCTGAATCAGGCACTGACTGCAACGTTGTTCTAAGACGTTAAAAATTACATTATGAAGCTGTATAAACTATATAATGTTATAAAAGTTGCTCTTTATGAGTTGTCCTCCAGATATAATTTATAACAAGAACTTCTAGGAACCACTGCCGTATATACCGCAGTCATCGAGACACAATGAACACGTAGTTTATTGTTTGCCTGCTATTGTGAGTACCACCTGCAAGTTGGCGGGAAACAGTCGCGCTTCCAGATAATGCGTTGGAACTGTGACGTATAATACTATCATAGTACCAAATACAACGCAATTGTAAACCTATTTAGTTATAATATACCTAAATTCATTTAAAGTTTGACAGGATTATAAATTCTAGGAAGTAAAATGTTAGATCAATAATTACGCTTTTATTTTCAAAATTAAAGGTATGTGCTAATACATATTTTGATATAGTGCAGTGTGTCCAAGCTACAATAGCGAATTTCGGGTTTTTAATAAAACTGAAGTGACAAATGAACTAACAGTCTACCTGAAAGTTAATGATTATTCTTATAATGCCTTAGAGATGACTAGAAAATATAGTCTATATCTTCTCTTAGAATGACTCATAGCCTGTAATTATACTGGCTCTCCATATCCTTCAGACTGGAACACAGCAGTGCAATCACTAGCCGCAGAAAATAGGCAAGAGGTACCCAGACGAACTTCTGGGCAGATGTGATGGCGTTTACTGCAAAACATTATTCTGAATATTTCCTGATTTTTGAAAATTTATACCAATTATTAAATATAATATAATGTGACTCACTAAGCAAATACTATATATTTTTTTATAGAATGGGTGACAAACGAGCACACAGTCCACCTGATGGTAAGTGGATGCAGTG
>JAGSMP010001180.1:0-63613 GCA_029286625.1 Parnassius orleans | reverse complement strand
GTGACAAACGAGCACACAGTCCACCTGATGGTAAGTGGATGCAGTGGCCCATAGACATCTATGTCCATGTCACACCTATGCCGGTAGTTGTTGGGAGCACTAAGCTCAAGTTGTTGACGAATATATTTACCTGGGACAAATAGTCCGACTAGGTAAGTCAACTTCGGCCGAGAGGTCAATCGACGGATTCAACTCGGCTGGGCAGCGTTCGGGAGATTACGATCCATCTTCTCGTCAGGCATACCTCAAAACCTCAAAAAAACTAATTGTACAACAAGTGCGTGTTGCCGGTGATGACATACGGAACTGAGACGTAGTCCTTCACTGCTGGCCATATGAGGAAGCTCAAGGTCGCTCAGCGAGCTATGGAAGAGCTATGCTCGGGTTTCTCTGTGTAAACTTAGAAATGAGGATATCTGCAGTAGAACCAGAGTAACCGACATAGCCAAAAGGATTAGTAAGCTGAGTGGCAATGGGCCGGCCATATAGCTCGAAGAACCGACAACACGACACCACGTCCAAATGGCTACAGATTCCTTGCTACAAAGGTCCCATCCGCAGAGATCGTGATGCTTGGCGATTTTAACGCCCACCGCCAAATGGCTTGGTTCACATTTAACCGATCATGCGGGAGATCTGTTTATGACTTTGCCTTGGCATATGGTCACACACGCTGGTTACTTCGCTGCGTTCCAGATGTGAAGGATCATCACTTCCTGTTGGACCTTCTGTTGACGTCTCATCCGGACGGATATCAAGTTTCCGTCGATGCCTTCTCGGCTCTTCGGACCATTGTCTGATCCGGGTGTGGTGCCTCACGCTGTTTGGCATTACAGGTCGGCGGATTGGGATGGAATGCGGTCTTTCTTTGCATCCTACCCATGGGGCGGGTTTGCTTCTCGCCGGATGATCTCAGCGCTGTTGCTGACTCTGTCACATGTTATGCTGGGGAATGGAACTATTTATTCCATCATCTGTGGTACCCATCGGTGGCAGATCGCAGCCTTGGTTTGGTCGCTCCTGTAAGACTGCATTACGCAGTAAGCAGGGTGTTATCAGGCCTGGGCTGAGGCTTCGGCGGCTCGGATGTAAACACCAGCATGCTTAAAAGTATAACTTCGCCGCCAGGTCCTTCAAAGAGTTATTGCCAAGGCAAAATCAGAGCACATAGGCAGAATTGGCGAAACTAGTTCGCCTTCCTTCGGGAACCCGTGCATTCTGGTCTCTCGCCAAGGCTGTCCAAGGGAATTTCTGTAAGCCATCACTACCATCTCTGCACAGGAGGACGACTCACTGGCCCACGCCGCAAAGAAAAGCCGACCTTAGGCTCACTTTTGCGTCAACTCGACTCTTGATGACGGGTAGAACACACCGCCAGCCATCCCGCGGTGTGAGTGCTCCATGCCGGATGTTCGGTTCTCACAGCGCTCGGTTCGCAAGCACTCCTCTCCTGGACATCCACAAGTCGAGGCGGGCCTGACGGAATCCCCAATTGTGCTGAGGACGTGTGCTCGGAGTTGGCACCGGTTCTAACGCGTCTTTTCCGTACTCCTACTCCTAGGCGTAGTCCCAAAATCATGGAAGACAGCTTTTGTCCAACCGATCCTAAAAAGGCGACCGCTCAGACCCGTCCAACTGCAGGCCTATCGCCATCACCCCTTGTTCTCCAAAATAATGGAATCCATTATAAACTGCCAGCTCATGCGGTACCTTGAGGATCAGCTGATTAGTTACCGCCAATACGGTTTTCGTCGGGGTCGATCAGCTGGTGATCTTCTGGTCTACCTGACTCATAGATGGGCGGAGCAGTAGGTCAAGGAAGGCATTGGCCGTTAGTTTGGACATTGCGAAGGCTTTCGATCGGGTTTGGCACAAAGCGCTAACGAAGCTCCTTCCTATGGGCTTCGAGAAATTGTGCAATTGGCAAAAAAGCCACGACTTTAAAACATTTTAAATTAAAATATTTAAATTTTATGTAGTTTATGATTTCTTTATTAAACATTATGTAGGATCTCAATAGCTACATTTACGTCCTGTTGGTGGGTCTGTCCAGTCTAAGTCATTTAAATCAGTGTACAAGCTGCAGAGATCTGCTTTACGGAATTCCATTCTGTGCGTAGGTTCTGACATGGTGGAAATGGTATGTTTCTTACAGCACTTGTTGGTAGTATAGCACGATCTCTAACGGAGGGTGATAAGCATCAATAGGTACCAATGGTTCAACTTCAAATGACACAGTACAACTTCCGGAGTCTAGATTAGTTAATACGAGATCTAAGATGCATCCATATTTATTACAAACATTATTACATTGCTGTAAGTTGCAACATTTTAAGAAATCATGAAACTGAGTTTGAACTGATTTATTACAAGACGCCCCGTGTAGTGACGGGTAAATACCACTACCTATATCCTCCCGTGGGTGTCGTAAGAGGCGACAAAAACTGATACAGAAGATGGGCAGCATCTTTCTGATAAAAGCCAAAAACAATAAAAACTGCGGTTGCCAACCGCTCGCCAAGCGTGGCAACTATGGCAATATACCCCCATGAGCGACGACACAAAACGGCTGGTCCCCGGCGGCCCCGCTATTCCTGGCTACGGTGGCGACCATGGTAACAGCGGGCAGGGGTACTAAGATCTCCGGTGGAGGTTCGGTTGCCACCTGCGACGACTCGACCTGGCAACATATAACGCACGCACCCTGAGGACTGACGAGAAGATCCTGGAGCTGGAGAAGAGATAGATAAGTTGCGCTGGAATATAATAGGACTATCCGAAGTCCGAAGAGAGGAGGACACGGTAATCCTCGAATCCGGCAACTTATTCTATCACTGGGAGGGCGACCACCTGTCCCAAAGGTGTCAGATTTATCGTCCACAAGTCTCATGTTAAAACGTTGTAAAGATCAGAGTGTGTCGACGAGGTTGCGTACTTATACTCAGAATCACCAAACGGTATTCGCTGAAGGTCATACAGGTTTACGCACCAACCTCGGCACACCCGTGAGGAGGTGGAGGAAATGTATGAGGATATCTCTAGAGCCATGCATTCATCCAAAACCCACTATACGGTGTTAATGGGAGACTTCAACATAAAACTAGGCAGGCACAAGAGGGGCAGTGAGCTGAAAGTAGGGAAATTCGAATGGGCAATGGAACCCAAGGGCCAGTGGCTGGCCGACTTTATGGAGAAAAGGGACTCTTTATGATGAACTCTTTCTTCTAAGCAGCAGAAAAATGGACCTGGTCGAGCCCCGACGGTTCGACAAAAATGAGATTGACTTCATTATGACGACCAGACGACAACTGTTCAGTGATGTCTCAGTGATCGCGAGTGAAAACTGCGCGATCACCGAATGGTGAGAGGCACTGAACCTAAAAGTTAAGTTGGAAGGTCGTCTAATGAAGTCAACGCTCCGTCCTCGTGCTCTAATCCAAAGTCCCGAAAACTTTCAGCTCGAGTTACAAAATCGTTTTCAGTGCCTAGAATTTTGCAATGAAGTGGACGATATGAATGACAAGCTTGTGGACATGCGGTCGGAGCTAAGTTCTGTAAGACCCGTCGCAGAAGAACACAAAAACTCTCCGATCACACTCTTAATCTCATGGTTGTTGGGGAGATGAAGCTGCAGTCTTCAGCAGATTTGACAGCATACAGGCAACTGAACAGACAGATCTCCAAATGCATGCGGCGGACTTGCGCAACTTCAATACAGCTCGTATTGAAGAAGCAATCGAGCGGAACCAGGGCTCCAAAGTCTTTCCAGAGATCTGACTGCCAGAAAGAGAACTGTCGAAGCTGAAGACCGATTGTGGCAGCATCGTTTCCGGGACACCTGAGATTTTGAGTGAGATGAGAGGTTCTATTTGGCTGTACACGTCATCGTTGGAGCCACGCGCAGTGTGAGTAACGTACAAGAGCAAGTCTTATCCGACACTATTCCGATGATATCCCGGACGTCAGTCTGAGCGAGATTAGAATGGCTCTCCAGCACCTTAAAACGGTAGGCCCAGGCGAGGATGGAATTACAGCGGAGCTTCAAGCGGGTGGAAAACCGGTGCTTGAAGTCCTTCAGAAGCTCTTTAATTCCGTCCTCCATGGTAACATTACACCGGAGGCGTGGAGCAGAATTGCGGTGGTCTTGTTCTTCAAGAAAGGCGACAACGCTCTTGAAGAACTACAGACCGATTTCCTTCTAAGCCGCGTCTACGTGCTGTTTTCGAGGTCATTACGAATCGTCTCGCATGCACTCGACGACTTCAGCCTCTCGAACAAGCCGGTTTCCGAAAGGCTTTAGCACCATAGACCACATACATACTCTTCGGCAAATTGTACAGAAGACCGACGAGTACAATCTGCCACTTTGCCTTGCGTATGTGGACTATGAGAAAACCTTGATTCCGTCGAAATTTGGGCGGTGCGGTCCCAGCGGTGCCAAGTGGACTGTCGGTATATCGAAGTGCTGAAGTGTTTGTACAGTAGGGCTACGATGGCTATCCGAGTACAGAACAGAGTGAAACCTATCCAACTGCAGAGAGGTGTAAGACAGGGTGACGTAATATCCCCGAATCTTCACCGCTGCATTGGAAGACGTTTTCAAGCTACTGGACTGGAAAGGATACGGTATTAACATCAATGGCGAGTATCACTCACCTTCGATTTGCCGACGATATAGTCCTTATGGCAGAATCGCTGGAGGACCTAAGCACTATGCTCAATGACCTCAATAGTGTCTCCCAACGGATAGGTCTCAAGATGAACATGGACAAAACAAAATCATGTTTAATGTCCATGTCACACCTATGCCGGTAGTTGTTGGAGACACTAAGCTCGAAGTTGTTGACGAATATGTTTACCTGGGACAAATAGTCCGACTAGGTAAGTCCAACTTCGGCCGAGGGTCAATCGACGGATTCAACTCGGCTGGGCAGCGTTCGGGAATTACGACCCATCTTCTCGTCAGGCATACCTCAAAACCTCAAAACTAAATTGTACAACCAGTGCGTGTTGCCAGTGATGACATACGGAACTGAGACGTGGTCCTTCACTGCTGGCCGTATGAGGAAGCTCAAGGTCGCTCAGCGAGCTATGGAAGAGCTATGCTCGGGGTTTCTCTGTGTGATAAACTTAGAAATGAGGATATCTGCAGTAGAACCACAGTAACCGACATAGCCCAAAGGATTAGTAAGCTGAAGTGGCAATGGGCCGGCCATATAGCTCGAAGAACCGACAACACGACACCACGTCCAAATGGCTACAGATTCCTTGCAGAGATCGTGATGTGGCGATTTTAACGCCCACCACGCCAAATGGCTTGGTTCACATTTAACCGATCATGCGGGAGATCTGTTTATGACTGCCTTGGCATATGGTCTGACACAGCTGGTTACTTCGCCTACGCGGATTCCAGATGTGAAGGATCATACACCTTCCCTGTTGGACCTTCTGTTGACGTCTCATCCGGACGGATATCAAGTTTCCGTCGATGCCCTTCTCGGCTCTTCGGACCATTGTCTGATCCGGAGTGTGGACTCACGCTGTTTGGCATTACAGGTCGGCGGATTGGGATGGAATGCGGTCTTTCTTTGCATCCTACCCATGGGGGCGGGTTTGCTTCTCGCCGGATGATCTCAGCGCTGTTGCTGACTCTGTCACAGATGTTGTGCTACAGGGAATGGAACTATTTATTCCATCATCTGTGGTACCCATCAGTGGCAGATCGCAGCCTTGGTTTGGTCGCTCCTGTAAGACTGCATTACGCAGTAAGCAGGAGTGTTATCAGGCCTGGGCTGAGGCTTCGGCGGCTCGGGATGTAAACACCAGCATGCTTAAAAAGTATAACTTCGCCGCCAGGTCCTTCAAAAGAGTTATTGCCAAGGCAAAATCAGAGCACATAGGCAGAATTGGCGAGAAACTAGTTCGCCTTCCTTCGGGAACCCGTGCATTCTGGTCTCTCGCCAAGGCTGTCCAAGGGAATTTCTGTAAGCCATCACTACCATCTCTGCACAGGAGGACGACTCACTGGCCCACGCCGCAAAGAAAGCCGACCTTTTAGGCTCACTTTTGCGTCCAACTCGACTCTTGATGACGGGTAGAACACACCGCCGGCCATCCCGCGGTGTGAGTGCTCCATGCCGGATGTTCCGTTCTCACAGCGCTCGGTTCATAAGCACTCCTCTCCTGGACATCCACAAGTCGAGCGGGCCTGACGGAATCCCCAATTGTGCTGAGGACGTGTGCTCCAGGTTGGCACCGGTTCTAACGCGTCTTTTCCGTACTCCTACTCCCTAGGCGTAGTCCCAAAATCATGGAAGACAGCTTTTGTCCAACCGATCCCTAAAAAGGCGACCGCTCAGACCGTCCATCTGCAGGCCTATCGCCATCACCCCTTGTTCTCCAAAATAATGGAATCCATTATAAACTGCCAGCTCATGCGGTACCTTGAGGATCACCAGCTGATTAGTGACCGCCAATACGGTTTTCGTCGGGGTCGATCAGCTGGTGATCTTCTGGTCTACCTGACTCATAGATGAGCGGGCAGTAGAGTCAAGGGAGGCATTGGCCGTTAGTTTGGACATTGCGAGAGCTTTCGATCGGGTTTGGCACAAAGCGCTTCTTACAAGCTCCTTCCTATGGGCTTCCCGAAATTGTGCAATTGGATCACCAGCTTTCTTGCAGATCGGAGCATCAAGGTCGTTGTAGACGGTGCATGCTCCGACTACAACCTATTAACGCTGGTGTTCCACAAGCTGCGTGCTATCACCAACGCTGTTTCTTCTGCATATCAATGATATGTTGCAAACCGGTAGCATTCATTGCTATGCGGATGACAGCACTGGTGATGCTCTATACGCCGTCCGTGCGAATATTTCTCGGGAAAACGTCGCCGAGTACCGGAACAAACTTGTGAAGTCGAGTCTTTGCTGAACAAAGTCTCGGATTGGGAACGACTAAATCTAGTCAGTTTAATCCTCAGAAGACACAAGTTTGCGCGTTTACCGCTAAAAAGAACCCCTTTGTCGTATCTCCTCAGTTTCAAGGCACTCCCCTTGTTGCCTCAGCCAGTATCGGAATCCTCGGTGTCGACATATCGAGTGACGTGCAGTTTCGCGGTCACTTGGAAGAGAAGGCCAAATTGGCCTCTAAAAAGCTTGGCGTGCTCAGCAGAGCGGGACAGTATTTCATGCCGGCACAACTTTACAAGGCGCAGGTTCGGCCTCACATGGAATACTGTTCCCATCTCTGGGCTGGGGCTCCCCAGTGCCAGCTCCTTCCACTGACCGCATCCAGCGCAGAGCGGCTCGAATTTTCGACGACCGAGTCCTTTCCGATCGGCTCGATTCATTGGCGCTGCGAAGAGATGTTGCATCTCTTTGCATTTTCTTTCGCATTTATCACGGGTAGTGCTCTGAGGAAATGTTCGGATTAATCCCAGCCGCCACATTTTACGAACGCACATCGCGGCAGAACTCCCGATACCATCCACACCATCTGGATGATTGGCGGTCCATCACTGTGCGATTTAGAAGATGTTTTCTTCCTCGCACGCACAACTTCCTTGTGGAATAATTTACCACCAGCGATTTTTCCGGACCGATACGACTTAGGGACCTTCAAGAAAAGAGCCTACTCCTTTTTAAAAGGCCGGCAACGCATCTGCAATTCCTCTGGTTCCCCTGGTGTTGCAGTTGTTCATGGGCGGCGGTAGTCACTTACCATCAGGTGAGCCGCATGCTCGTTTGCCCCCTCTCCTATAAAAAAAAAACCGATGGGGAAGAAAGGTTCTCGAGTGACAGCCTCGTACCGGCAGGCGAAGTGTAGGGCGTCCCCCCACTAGATGGAGTGACGACCTGGTAAGACATGCAGGAAGTCAATGGATGCAGGTGGCTCGGGACCGTGCTTTGTGGCATTCCGTGGGGGAGGCCTATGTTCAGCAGTGGACTTGTGAAGGGCTGTAATGAATGAATGAATGAATGAATTACAAGACTTTAAGTTGAAATCACCAACAATCAAGAATTTACAGTCAGAATATGTGTTAATGTCATTTTCTATACAACTTAATGCATCAAGATATTGTTTGTGGTTGTAGTTTGGTGGTAAATGTGCAACACGCACTAAGAATTTAATATTTTTCGACGTTAAAATGGTAAATAACAATTCTTTATCATCAGTTAAACCATCTATGTTTGTAATCCTTTTAACGGTAAAACTATTCTTTGCTGCTAAGAGAACACCACCCCATCCGACGTTACCTGCACGATCCTTCCTTAGCACAATATACTCGGGAGGGAATAGTTCAGAATCATATACAGAATCGTTGAGAAAAGATTCAGTAAGGATGATAAGATCACTTGATATTAAAGATATATTATTATGGAGAGTAACAGTTTTTGTACGTAGACCTCTTACATTTTGATAGTACAATAGTATATTTTTAGATCGTACTTTATTATTAAGTTTATTCTTTTTTTTTTGTGGGCTGTTTTATACGAGAAAAAACTTAGTACTTTCTACTTGAGGATTGGTCTTTCGAGGTGTGATTATTGGGTAACCATAGTAGTTATAGTCAATATTTATATTATCTAGTATATTTTGTAATAGATTTGTAGTATATTGTTGTATGCATAATGATTGTTTTGTAATTCCAAATACATTAAATTATTAAATAATTATATTTTATAATTATATATTAGTGATCCACATACGTATGTAGGAGCACATAGAATTATATTAGTATGAAATATGGTGTAATGCTTCCCTTATGGTTTTTACTAACTCTATACAATCACATGTGGTTCTAAAATCTTTTTCACCTATCATAATAATACAATAGTCCCACATATCGTATCCATGCAATTTTTTATCAATGTTCTGAAGTAAATATTTAATATTACTATTCGGCGAGAAATAGCGGATGTAGTCAAACTGTTTATTAAACAGACATTGTACCCCAGGATGAGCTGTTAGTCAGGATACACAATTTGGGTCTCTTACTTTGATCAATTTCTAAGTTTACATTACTCGTATTTTTTTTAATAGAATAGTGTGACAAATGTGCACACAGTCCACCTGATGGTAAGTGGTTGCTGTGACCCATAGACATCTACATCTATCTTCAATAAAGAATCAAAATGCAGATGCGTTGTCACCCGTGAGGACTAAGATGGAATGCCTCTTTTCCAGTAAATAGGGTCTCCGGTTCTCTACACCCACCATACGAAACACAGCAGTGTTAAGCTGCTATTTTACGCTGGTATTCTGTGCTGTCGTATGCTGAATTAGCGAGGATTCTTCGGATTCTTTAGCTTGCACTGCCTTTTGAAGGGTTATAATTTGATGATTAAGGTTCGCTATTTCATTTTTGGCTGACTTCAGTTGCAGCTCGAGATCTTTAAGATTCTGCTGGAGGGTTAGGATGTTCCTGCTAGAGAATTCATCTGTCTTGTTGTCACTGGATGTCCTGGGCGGTGTGGCTATTATATTTATATCTGAATATCGTAGGGAACTTCTAATTTTCTTTTTGATGTTATAATTTGATTTACTTTCCTTTGGCGGTGTTTTGGATAGAAAAGTCTTTAATGTGTTGTTTTCTTTGATAAGGTTGAACACTTGTGAGCGGAGGTCGTTGTTTAGAATAATGTTTTCAAGTTCCTTTTGTGTTATGGCATGGTCCATTCGTAGCTGTTCTATGATGTCTCTTATGTCCTTAATAGAGACAGCTTCCGTCATTGTGTAATCCATACTTTTTGATAACAAGGTTTCATCAGTAGTTAGATAATCGGAAAAAATGTCTGTGGTTTCTTTTCCCGATTCTGTGCTAGCTGGAGTAGACAGTGGCGTGGTCTCCTGGGCAGTATTAGAAGATAGAATTACATTATCGCTTATATTGTGTACCAACATCTTCTTCCTCAATGTCACATTGCTCTCCTCAGTAGTTAATAAAGTTTGCCCAGCTATTTTTTATCGCATGATTCGCATTGCCATTTTTTACTCTTGTCTGGATCGCTAACACAAGTAAATTCAAAATATTTTTTGCACAAGGTGCACACAATTGTGCTTTTATAATCAACACGACTTTTACCTTTATAGCATGTAACATGTAGTGCCCTCTTGCGGCCGCTGTTGGTATCACTTCTAATCTTAGACGACATAATTAATTAATAATTGATTGATTGAACGGTAATAACACCAATTTCTCGACGCCTGCTAGATGTCGCTGAGTATCTGAATATGTCTAACAGAAATGCCGATTGTTCAATTCAATCGGTGGTAGTTCAAGTCTACGAAAAACTATCTTTTATTGCTTCACACAACAACAACAAAAACCTTCAGTGCACTGATATTATCACAGAATCAAGAATACTTATTTCTTACTATTACAACTGTTGTTCACTAGTTAGGCGTCAATGTTTTATTTTAACTTTTGAAAAAAAATTACGTATTGTTCACAGCACAATTTTGTCCAAAGTTAGTTTCTGATCACATAGATAACAATCACACACAACGGTTACACATCAATGTTTTAATTTACATATAGTTCACCACAATAATAACTAAACTATATTTTAATTGAAATAAAACTACGGAGCTGATGTAAACAAGAGCACAGTGCTGCCACCAGATTCAATTCATGGTAGCGATCACCGAATGGTTAGAGGCACTGAGCACAGTGATTACCAGATTCAATTCATGGTAGCGATCACCGAATGGTTAAAGGCACACTGAACCTAAAAGTTAAGTTGGAGAGGTCTCTTCTAATGAAGTCAACGCTCCGTCCCTCTCGTGCTCTATTCCAAAGTCCCGAAACCTTTCAGCTCGAGTTACAAAACCGTTTTCAGTGCCTAGAAGACTGCAATGAAGTGGACGATATGAATGATAAGCTCGTGGAAACTGTCCATGCGGTCGGAGCTAAGTTCTGCAAAACCCGCCGAAGGACACAAAAACTCTCCGATCACACTCTTAATCTCATGGCTGTTAGACGGAAAGAAGCTGCAGTCTAACAGATTTGACAGTATACAGGCAATTGAACAGATCTCCAAATGCATGCGGCGGGACTTACGCAACTGCAATACAGCTTGTATTGAAGAAGCGATCGAGCGGAACCAAGGCTCCAAAGTCTTTGCCAGAGATCTGTCTGCCAGAAAGAGCCAACTGTCAAAGCTGAAGACCGAGTGTGGCAGCATCGTTTCACAGACACCTGAGATTTTGGTGAGATTGAAAGGTTCTATGGGCAGCTGTACACGTCATCGTTGGAGCCACACGCAAGTGTGGTAACGATCAAGAGCGAGTCTTATCCGACACTATTCCAAAGATATCCCGGACGTCAGTCTGAGCGAGATTAGTATCTCTCCAGCACCTTAAAACGGCAAGGCCCCAGGTGAGGATGGAATTACAGCGGAGCTTCTGAAGCGGGTGGAAAACCGGTACTTGAAGTCTTCAGAGCTTCTGAAAAGCTAATTCCGTCCTCCATGGTGGCACTACTCCGGAGGCGTGGAGCAGAAGTGCGATGGTTTGTTCTTCAAGAAAGGCGATAACGCTTTCTTGAAGAACTACAGACCGATTTCCCTTCTGAGCTGCGTCTACGTGCTGTTTTCGAGAGTCATTACGAATCGTCTCGCGCGCAGACTCGACGACTTCCAGCCTCCCGAACAAGCCAGTTTCCGAAAGGGCTTTAGTACCATAGACCACATACACACCCTTCGGCAAATTGTACAGAAGACAGAAGAGTACAATCTGCCACTTTGTCTTGCGTATGTGGACTATGAGAAAGCCTTTGATTCCGTCGAAATTTGGACGGTGTTACAGTTCCTTCAGCGGTGCCAAGTTTACTGTCGGTATATCGAAGTGCTGAATAAAATACAAAACTCAATAACCATTACCACCAATCAAAACTCCATTGCTGAAGGTAAGCCTCCCTCATATATTACCTCATAGGGGGGAATTGTTTGTACAATAGGGCTACAATGGCTATCCGAGTACAGAATCAGAGTACGAAACCTATCCAACTGCAGAGAGGTGTAAGACAGAGTGATGTTGTATCCCCGAAACTCTTCACCGCTGCATTGTAAGAACTTTTCAAGCTACTGTACTAAGGGATACGGTATTAACATCAGTGGCGAGTACATCACTCACCTTCGATTTGCCGACGATATAGTCCTTATGGCAGAAACGCTGGAGGACCTTTCACTTTCGAGAACGTAGTAAATCTGTACTTAAAAAAGCAATTACCTATCTCAGTGGTGCCAGGGATAGAACCAGGCTGCTTAAGTCTATAGTTTTAGAAACTATTCCACTTCCGATGTTAGAAATTATTCTCAAAATAATTTAAATAAAATAATGTTACTCGTATTAGAATTTACTCTGAAGGTTAATTGTTAAAAATAATAAAAGTGTGAGAGTGGATGTTGCTCTCTTGCTTACGCAATTAATCATTATCAGGAATAAGACAGCGTACAGCACGACACATTTAGTGTAGAGCAATTACAGTTCGACCAACCGTAATATGTATCAGTCACAATCACACATTGGTGTAACGTGAAGGATATAGTTACATGATAACACCAAAGTATGCAAAGCAACAGCTACACTACTCCTCTCGATGTAACACAGGGCAGCCTCTCAGCAAGACGATCTTTCTTGCTTACACTATAAGAACTACTACACGAATAGAACCACATCACTTGTCTTATTTAGGCAGAATCTCCGTGTGCATGTAATGTTTTAACCCAACGGGCATAATAACGATATGAGACTCGTAGAATTACAGACTGTTCTTCTTAGTGGCCCGCACGATACTTTATACTGCTAAAACAAGTGGGAGATTAACATTCTACCTTCATTTGTTCATATTTCCTTTTATTTTTTTACCCTTAAACAATATATAACTATAATATATAACTTATTACAATAGATATGTCAAGAAAGTGAAAAGTCCTTTAATTTACATTTTATCGCTTTAAAGAGTCCACCAATAACACGTATATACACTGCGCCAATAATACTAGAACAAGAACTATAACGCTGTGTGTTTATTTTCTACTGCTCTCTAAGAACACTTTTCAGTGAAGACGAGAAAATTTCTTCCGTCCACTAATTACGTGGGCGTGAACTGTCGTCGGCAAACTGCGTCGCGCCATTAGCGCAAGGCTTATAAGTGCGATCTATTAAACGCTCCAAGACGCGGTTCGTCGAGTTATCTTTTCTTTGCAGTTCTTTATTTTATATTTTAACGTGTTTTGTTTAACTTAAATATATTAATATTACAATGAAAACAAAAGATCAGTGTGCTGAACCTCTCTACAAAAGAACTGACTGCCACAAAACTCCATATTTTTAGACGCTGATGATAAAGAGGAAGTAAGATGAAGTGGCAGCCTCGTAACTTTAAAACCGTATTAACCTGGTAAGATATGACAAGATGTTGCATCCCTTTGCATTTTTATTGCATTTACCACGGGGAGTGCTCAGCGGAATTGTTCGGATTAATTCCAGTCTTTATACAATTTCACCATCGCACATCACGACAAAACTCACGATACAATTTACACCATTTGGAAGCTTGGCGGACCACGAATATTTGATTAACTAGGAGTTTTCTTCCTCGCATGACTTCTTTGTGGAATTGGATACCACTGGCCAAGAAACGAGCTATAGTCCATTTTAAAAGACCGACAACGCACTTGCAATTCTCTTTGTGTTGCAGTTGTCAATGGGCGGCGGTGACACTTACCATCACTTGAGTCGCATGCTCGTTTGGTTTTCTTCTATAAATAAGACAATCGATGGATATACCTGCCTCAGGATGGCGTTTGTGCCTTTTCTTGGAAGAGGCCTATGTTTAATACTTGCGGAGGGATGAAATCATGATGTTGTTGATATAAGAATACTTTCTAAAGCCTCTTTTTCATTGGCCATTATGACAGTGATGCAACGACCGGCTTTGTCATGGTCGAAAAAGGTTAAGAAAAAACAAACAAACGAGGTTATAAATATGTTTTAACTAGAAAGACGATGGAATACCTCATAGTCATTGATTACACTGTTGCTCTATATTTCGAATAGAAACCCAGCCGTGGACAGACTGCTAGTACGTAACAGTACCAAAGGGATGTCACATAACCCATTTGATGGTAAGTGGCTTATGTTGCCTACACATCTGTCTTCGAATCAAAACACAGTAGCGTTCTCATCCCTCAGTGCTGAGATGAGTAAAATGCGTTTCCGTTTCTCATCTCCCACTATACGCTACACAGAGGCACTGTGCGTAAGTATTGTGTGAGAACAAGACAGTTCTGACATCGAGCTGACCTATTCGCAGCTTTAAGAGAATCGTTAGCTACAAAAATGTTAAATACTTTCAAGTTGAAAATTTTAATTAAAAAGTTTAGGTATATAAAGAAGTGCTTTTATAAAATTAATTTCTACATTAAACTCCACATCTAAAAATAATAACTCAAAATTATCTAATGAAAAATTCTTCTCTGATATTTTTAATTCAAGATTTATTTCACTGCACTTGTTTTTGATTCATTAAACCGCGGGAACTGGAGCGATGTTACAGAGATATTAAAATGAAGCCTGAAGAGGGATTATACAAGTTTTTAAATATTATAAACATGACATTTTCTTTAAATAAAAACTATAATCTTTTTTTAAAACAGAAGTGACAAACAAACTTACGGGCACTGCAACATAAAGACACTTGAACCAACTTTAAATAAACATTCCCTGTGTGACCTGAGCATAGACTATGTTGCCTGACTAACATAGTTATTATTTTCAACGAAACTTTTTTAGAACTCCTCCGTTTATATCTTGAAATCCTTTTTATTTTTCAATTTTTTGAAGCAAGTTAAATTATTTACAAAAGAGCAGTTTTGTTTGATGGGGAAAGGATAATTATGCTAAAGTCGTTTACATTTTCCTTTGCTTTCATTTCAGAAGTAAAAAGCTGAATTCTTCAATGATCAATTGACCGTGTAGTGGTGTTGAATATCCACTACCCGATATCGCCCGGTGGGTGTCGTTAGAGGTAACAGAGATGGGCAGCTGAGACAAACCAGGAGATGGGCAGCAGTGTCGTACTAATAACACTATGCTACAATAAATACGGTTGCCGACCCGCCTCCCAAGCGTGGCAACTATGGCAAATATGCATATGTTCAGCTGTGGACCTATGATAGGCTGTTACGGTTACGGTACGATGATTGATTAATTGATACCTAGACTATCTGTGGTTTTAAATGACGTATGAATGTAATATTTATTGAAGATCGTTGTATGAATCGACATCAAACATATAAATTTAGATACAAAATACCTCAAAAATATAAACAAAGACGAAACAAAAGCTTCCAATAAATTATTCCTTTTTGTATGTTGGAATGTCATTCCGTTCCTCAACACTAGATGGCGTTAACTGTCTTTTAATTTTGAGGTTTAAACTAATCAAATCTCATCTTAAGGACAAGAAAAATAACTCAGTCACAAACTAACCTCAAAAAGGAAGGAAGTTCTATTTTAGACGTGAATATTTTTCATGTATGTATACGTACCTATTTTTTGGAAATGGCTGAACTGATTTAAATAATTCTTTCATGTCTAATATTTTGTATAAACTCAAGGGTGGTCCCGTGTAATCGTAAAGAAAAATCTGCCACTGAGGGTGGATAAATAGAGGATGCAATTTTTATATTGTAACCATTTAGACGAATTTCTAGTTGTTACCTTGCGTTAAAGTTTGAACAAAAAGTAAAAATTGACTTCAAAAACTTAGAACATTTAATTGCTTCTGAAGTCGGGGCTATAATTTTTTGACATAAGACTACTGATTTAGATTCAGAAAATTATTTTATTCTTTTTTTTTGTAAGTTGGTTAACTTTTATTGGAAAGTTATTTCTAATAAAAGTTTGTTCTAATATTTTTGGAACCAGTGTAAACGACATAGCCCAAAGGATTAGTAACCTGAAGTGGCAATGAGCCGGCCATATAGCTCGAATAAGCGACAACCGATAGAGAAGAAAGGTTCTCGAGTGGCAGCCTCTTACCGGCCGGCGAAGTGTAAGGCGTTCTTCCACTAGATGGAGTGGCTGCCTGGTAAGACATGCAGGAAGTTAATGGATGCAGGTGGTTCAGGACCGTGCTTTGTGTTTCAGCAGTGGACATGTGAAGGACTGTAATGATAATGATGATGAATATTTTTATTTCTATTAAGCATGATGTATTTTTTTATTTATAATTAGCATTTCCGTTGCGTGCTCAATCAACGAACAATTTTTTTCTTTCATTCAAATAACTCATACAATTAAGTTTTTATCATTACGTAAGTTACGTAATAAAACTGTAAAATTTTATTTAAGAATAAAACGTATACACATATACGCAATACAATTTCCTCGTGTATTGTGAAGACGTTTTTCATACTTAAGTTACACGTGGACAAACCACCACCACCACTTATCATAAGGTGGACTGTTAGTTCGTTTGTCAATAAAGTTTTATAAAAAAGTAAAAAAAAAATCATCGAGTTTCATGCAGAATTATTTTGTTTCACCGTGTAGTGGCGGTGTAAGAATATCCACTACCCCATAATATCATACTGTAGGTGTAGTAAGAGGCGACAGAGGGAAACAAATCAGGAGTAAGGCAGCAGCGTCTTTTTTATATGAGAGGGGGCAAACGAGTATACGGTTCACCTGATGGTAAGTGACTACCGCCGCCCGAACAACTGCAAAACCAGGCGTATTTCAGTTTGTTGCACCTTTTAAAAAGTAGGCTCTTCCCTAAGTCGTATTGGCCCGGAAAAATTGCTGGTGGTATTCGATTCCACAAGGAAGTTGTGCGGGAAGAAAACTTCTTCTAAGTCGCACAGTAGTGGGCCGCCAATCATCCAGATGGCACGGATGGTATTTCGAGTTCTGTCGCGATGTGCGACGGTGAAATTGAGCGGCTGGAATCAGTCCGAACAATTCCTCTGACCACTCCCGTGGTAGATACGATAGAATACTCAAAGAGATGTCTTCCTAACGACTAAAAATAAAAACTCTGCGGTTGCCAACCCGTTTGCCAAGCGTGGCGACTATGACAAATATCCTCAATGAGGCAATCTATGGGGAGGCCTATGTTCAACAGTGGACTTTAACAGGCTGTAACGGTAACGGTTCATGCGGATTTGATCCTGCGAGCCATTGCATTTAAACGCTTAGCCACTGCGCTCTCAAGCCGTCTAACTACAAAATTTCTAAGCTCAATGAATTCATTTATACTCGTGTATGCTGTTGCGTTTTAGTAATTCTCCTGGTTGTAAAGTTGTAACTTTTTACCGCTAGATGGCGGTAACAGTTCTTCATTGTTGTACCTGCTTGTGAGGTAACAAAAACAATCATTACTGAGTTGTATTCATTCATTCATTCATTGAAAACTATCAAAATTGCACTGTAAAACATAGGCCTCCCCTATATATATAGGGGGAGAAGGGAGGATTGTTGTGAGTTTGTGTATAAGTCATAAGATTTTTCTGGGGTTTCCTATAGTCGCCTCTACATCTACCATACCAAATAGCAACCTTTTCCTGCCACGACTTTTTCTGCCACCAGGGCGGTGCCACTTAAAACTGAGGTGATGAGGTATAATATTTGATAGATTTCATAGGGGGGAAGTTAATTGTTAGTTCGGAAAATGTAAAGGTTAATGTTTATTTCTGTACTATTACTCATAATTTAAAATAATCAGATTAAAAATAAATAAACCAAATCACTGATATTATAAAAAAGTAAAAGGAATAAAAAAAAGTGTTATAAATGTGCAAAAAATTAAAGAGCAAACCACTGAGACATATATTTGTGTATTAATTTATTATTCTAGAAACTCATAAACTTTTATTTAAAACTAGCGACATCTCGTGAGCGGAAGATAATTAGCCCTCATTTTAAAAAGTCAATTTGCTTTCATCCCGGATTTTGTACTTTAATATCTTTACTAACTTTTTTCTAACAGTCAACATTAGCCTGAGTGCACACTTGTCTAGATGGGAAACGGCTGAAGCGTTAAACGGATTAAGTAATAGATCACTTTGAGCTTCTTGTACAAAAACTGTGGTATTTAATCTTCTAATGTAAACAAGGTCTCAAGAAAACAGTATTTAACTAAGGTATTAAATCTTGTTGTGTAATTATGTGTGGCTCAAATATTGTTTAACCGGTTCGTCATATAAAGTATAGCGAATAAAAATAACCCATAATAGCTAAGCTGTTTACATTAAATATAATATTATTTTATTCTAACCTTTACATTTAAATAATTAAAACAAAGACTTTGCCTTAGTTTGGAACACATTAAAACTAAACAAAAGGAGTCCACCATGAACTTACCATCAGGTGGAATGTGTGCTCGTATGACACCCTTATTTGCATAGGTTATGATGCTGTACTGTTATTTTATGCGTAGTTACCGTTACCGTTACAGCCTATTAAAGTCTAAGACGATGACGATTACGACGGTGATGACGAACACGACGATGACGATACAACATAAATATGAAAAAATCACTTCTTTTCATAAAATCAATCTTAAAACATTATTACTATAAATTTATCTATCATGGAGGCATTTTACAAACATAAATTATTGAACATGTCCGGACACAAATAATTGATTCGTGCGACATTTGATCGGCCCACAGCATACAGCATTGCGGGGTACATCCGCGTTGCACTCCACTATATCCGAATAACCGACCTAGGCAACCCAAAGAGACAACTGCAGCTCGGATTGATTATACCTATAAAAAATTGTCGACATCATCATTCCGTATCCCAATGTTTGCTCCTCAAAAACTGGACCGATTTTTATTTATTTTCATAAGCAATGTTGGAATGATTGTGGCTACGTCTGTATGTTTTCTTTTGTTCGTTAAAATTGTTTGCTGGCTTTTGAACATGACAAGTTACGTAGTTTTTTAAAATAATTTATTATATACTCGTAACTTAAAATTTAAAATTATGTAAACCCTCGAAATGGACCGCAGCTAACAAAACGCCTGATGACCTCGAAACAGCTGAACCAATTTTAATAAAACATGTCTAAGAACCACCGCTAGAAAACCTGCTTTTGAGTAAAAAAAACACGCAAAATACGGTTCTCCCGTTTAAGGCTGCAGTGCTACAGACGAACACACACATATCGGTCAAACTTATAACACCCCTGTTTAAAAAAACATAGGATCATGGTAGATATAGTAAAACATAGGATCATGGTAGATATAGTAAAACATAGGATCATGGTAGATATAGTAAAACATAGGATCATGGTAGTGCTAGATATAGATTGTATCGTTAAAGTATTTGCTTTTGTGTGTTCAGGTAGAAAACAGGTATTCCTTTGTATGGACTAAACGCCATCCGTATAACCTCTTTAGGCTTTGCACGACCGTCGTATGTGGAAATTCACCTTAATTAACATTAAAGGTTTGATCTTAACATGTGTTTTATTGTAATATAAATTGTTTGTACAAGTTTTGTAAACTTAACATTGTAGGGCTGTTAGAAAAACTCCAGGGCAGTGTTGGGCGAAGACTGTACCTAAGTGTCAACGCCTTCCTCTGTAGGTCCACGTTTGCACCAACTTTGAAAGAACATTCAGCTGCAGAAATCAGGAGCCCTGAAATAGTTTTAAATGAGTATAGAAGTGTTACTGAAAACATTATAATGTTCCGGGAATTTCTAATCTCCAGAATTGGTCCCCAGAAGTAATTTTTTTTTATATAGAATAAGGGTGACAAACGTCCCATAGACATATACATTTATTCTTGATTAATTAAATCAAAATGCTGATGCGTTATCACTCCTGAGGAATAAGATGGAATGCTTTGTTTCAAGTAAAATTTTCTCTGGCTCTCTTCACTCACCATACCCAACAGAGCAGCATTAAGCCGCTATTTTGCGCAGGTATTCTGTGAGAGCCTGGTCCTAACCCGGTCAAACCCGCCCAAGTCCAGCTGTGGACTTTTAAGGGCTGAAGAAGTAGGCCATGTTTCACTTATTACAACATATTGAACTGTAAGAGGCTGAGCGCTAGACTTAAAATACACAGAATGCGAGAAAATCGAATTCGATTCCAGCTGTCACTAGGGATTTACTGTAATAGCGCTAATTTACCAAGTGCTATGTGGTAGAAATTCGTTCCCGTCTAGGAGTTCATCTGGATTGCTATCACACTCTTACTCATTTCTACCTCCATACAGCAGTTGTTCTTCCACTGTTGTTTTGAATTAAAATAACTTAGTTCTTAATTTTTGTGATTTAGCGCAGGTTCTCGGTTCGTTTATGAGTCCGTCGGTTAGTTCGTTGGTAGACCTGTTTGTTGGTTCGTTCGTTAATTTGTCCGATTGATTGCCTAAATGAAAGTTTTGATCCATAATAGGGGTTTCGCGATTAAAAGTACAAATACATCATCATCACAATAAAATCATAATTACTAATTTAACGTGAACGGAGTCGCGTACGCAGCTAGTTAAGTAATATTTGTTTAATTAATTTGAAGAAAATGAAATACGTTAAAAAAAACTATAATGGCACGAAAAATTATTAAGAAGCATTAGTGAAATTATGACCCTCTGTGAAGGAGACTTGATCAGCAATGGACCTTTACTGTAATGATGATGGTAATTATTAAATCATTACTCTCATTTGTACAGCACAGGTACTGTATAGTGCCTGTGCTGTACTGTAATAGCACCATACCTTATCAAGATAAGGCATGGTGCTATTATGATGATAACATGATGCCGTCCACCATGTCCATATCCCTGAAACTTTATCTTTATATTAGGTTTACCAGCATGTAGTGCGTTTTATTTTAATTGAAGTGTATTTCGATAAACCGTGTTTTTTTGATGGCTATAGTTTTATTAGGCAAAGGGGTTAAATATTTTATATTCTAAAATAATACTATCAGCTTTTCTATCCGTACATAATAGAAAAGTTGCACGTTTTATTTTAATTTTTTATAGTTTACTAAAATTATTAATAAAATTTAAAAATTCTTCATGTATCATAATTCTTCAAAGATTTTTCATGTAATTTTACAATTGAAATGGTTTTCTAAAATGTAAATTCTATTGCCAGTGACGTCATTATATCGCTTTAGTAACGCCACCGCATGGTGTAATTATAAAACTCTCATATTTACGTTGTATGTTTTGTTTTGACACATGGTGATCCGAATATAGAAAATACAAAAGTATAGCATGATTGCGATTGACCCACAGCCTCAACGGATATAATGACATCACAACCAATCACAAGTCGTTTTTTTCTTTCAAAATTGTAACTACTTTTTATTAATAACTACTAAAAAACGTGTGTGTGTGTACTTATGTACGCACATAGGAAGTTATACTTCTTTAGCGTAACAAAACAAAACTAACTAAAAATAACTACCTTAAATATAGTTATCACTTCCCACGAAAACTTGAGAGACAACCCAATGAAGTAGTCGCTTTGAGATGTCAGTGTGCGCGCGCATCGTAACAACTTTATGGTGTCGTTTTTAGCTGTCGGTGTGCGCGCGCATCGTAAAAAATTCACTCTCATAATTTTTCCTAAACGCCCCAAAAAAAGTATAACTTCAAAATGGAATTTTTCATTAAAAAGTATTTAAATATACTTTAAATGAATTATTCTTTCATTTACACATAAATTTGTGGCAAAAAAATTAATGCAACTTCTCTATTGTAATGGAAGTCAAAATAATTGTAAAAATATAGACTCACCGAAAACCAACAGACATATTGAAACACTGGATTTCATTTTGAGCTGAACGCGGAGACGTAAACACTAGTACTGATCTTAGACTGAACTTCACTATTTATTAAAGATCATCTTTGTAAGAATTAGTATCATCGATTACTTACTTGTGCAATAATATTCTTTATGAATCAGGGGAAAAGGTTCTTCTTCGCATCAACGATATTTTAGTTTGTTTAAACGATCAAAAGTAAACTGAAACGCTCTGTTGACTATCAAATGGCAACAACAGAATTATTAAAGGTACGTTATGTTTCTTTAAGAGCTTATATGATGCATTGGAATACAAACGTAAAGTCAATGATATTTGTTTCTTAGTTAAATGAATCTCTTGATTCTTCTGAGCTACTGCCGTACTGATTCGGACCGATTTAATGAGATTTAGACAGCGACCCATGCTATATATACCTCTTGCTTCAACGTATTATAGAAGAAATTCATTCTTTCTGCGTAGCGCAATGGAATGTAATAAGCTTTCATCTTTAGTAGATATTGACCTATTTTCTACTGGTTGGAAATCTGTAAAAAAACTGACGAACAGAGAATTTTTAACTCACAGCCGCGACTAGCATGGCTCAAATTACAAGCGCCTATGTTTCACGGCAGGTTAAACTATGCGGTTTTTTTGTTAATGTTTCTGCGTCTTTTTTATTGTTTTTGTGAGAAGTTTAGGCAATTACTGGAGTTTTTTTTTACCTGATGAAATTAATATGTGGAGGCTTGTAATTAGCAATTCTTGTGCTTGTAAATAGCCTTCATTAAATGAATAAATATTCATGCATACTTTAAGATCGATATGACCATTAAAAGGTCCTAAAGATAAATCACATATATAACTGATTGCGTCTACTTTTATGTTCGTGAGTGATTTTATATAAGCTTGAGGTGTGTTGAGCCGTGGCAGGTCATGGTTTAAGGCGCTTGCTGTAAATTTCATAGTACGCAGCAATCCGGGTTCGATTTTCGCCGGCACTAATGATATTGTTGGTTGCAATTTTAATTGCTAATGTTCCACGTACACGGCGCGGCGGTGAAGTAAAATATCGTTATGAAACTTGCATATTTGAACAATAAAAATATATTGAAGACATGTGGAGCCCGCTAACAAGCACTTGAACAGTGTCCAGTAGTAGGTCTCTTCACTAACTTTATCTTTATAAATAAAATGATAGAGGTTTGTAGTTGTGCGCGCGTCACGGGAAAACTACTAGATAGATTTCAATTAGGTGTTTTAAGTTATATTTCTTAGACACCTGCCCGTTTTAAAAAAATATTGCGATATCTTCATTTAATAAAATGTTATTAAAGTTTTAAGAAACAACGATTTTTATAAGCACTACGTGTTCAGTGATGTGTGTTTTCTTTGTTAATAAATCAAGCAACCCTGACGAAGTCGCGGGTATCAGCTAGGTGAAAATAAAATGAGAGCCACTTTAGTAGTACATTGCGTATTCTGTACAGGGTTATTTTTCAAAGATTAGCCAAATTTTAAACATAAGTTCAAATATATAAATAATGATATACCGTTATTGCCATTTTTGAAAATACGAGTAAATTAGGCCTCTACTTTTATTTGAAATTATCCCAAGTTGAATGCGATTTATAGACAACAACGTCTTTGCCTTCCGATCGACCCTTACGAATGTGTGCGTGCGCAGTAAAATTAGTTAACATAATGTATTATTTTTTATTTATTTATTATTAATTAGTTATTCTGAACCTTCTCTACAAATTTGGCTGGTTAACGCAAAATAACCCTGTATAGCTTTACTGTAAAACATACGACGTAATGACCTACAAAGTCACTTTCATTTAAATGTCGACAAAGTTAGCGATTAGACATGTGTCAATCGTGAATGATTCATTCATTTGACCCGGAGCGCATCAAAGTATTGATGATTGCAATTACATTTTTTGAACGTTCCGGATCAAACGATTGACAGGACTCACTACCAAAGAGTATAGTTATGTCCGACAACCGACATTATCAAGCGAATCTCACAGATCACAGAGTACAGTAACTCGAAATGATCGACCCAGATGGTCCGGTTCGTAATACAAATCAGTACTTGAATGATCGGGTTACTAGAAATTAGTGAATGACACATGTCTATTAGCTAATAGGCCTACAGTAGAACGTATATTGACTTAACTTCCACTTGATGTTTGTGAAAACGGTAGAGGTCATTTTTTCAGTCGTGAATATTTCACGGTAATATACATATCAAATCTGTCAGATGACCGCGATACAATATGTTTGGGGTAGCTCCTGCGGATCCTGGTTATAAACAATTGATAAAGCGATTTCAATACTCAAAGTGTTGAATGTCCCCTTGTCTTAGTCACAATAAGAAAATCACAATTCTCTTAGGAATATCTGTAATAATAAAGAGAAGTTGGATATTCGTCAAAAGTCGGATGTTTACAAACTTGTTTGTGAAGAACGCCACGCCGTTTACGTGGGTCAGACTGGTCGCAACTTCGAAACACGTTATAAAGAGCATTTAGCCGCGTCCAGTAATTGCAATCCCGATAAATCCCATTTTGCTAAACATCTGTTGGACACTGGACACAACCTAATAACGACCACTCATTTAAAATCACATACGTGTAATAAAGGGCTGCGACTGTGTGCTGGAGCAGTTGGAGATATTAAAAATAATAGTAACGTTGCACTGCTGAATGAACAAACAAATGTTTCTAACCACCTCTTAAATATCTTTAAGCCTGTTCTCTAATAACAGACAGACATAACGGTGGTTGTCACGCATGGCTTTGCTGTTGCACGTATGAGCCGGCTCAGGCGGGTTGTTACGACCTCACAGAATACCGGCGTGAAGTGGGCTCTGCTTTTGCGTTTCGTCTGGTGAGTGGTGCGGTATTGGGCTAATTCTCCCCCATCAACATGGTGGCGGATAAATAATAGACTACCCCAGGAGGTACCAGCCCCTGGAGAATCCTCGCTGAGCATCACGACCATGCTACTCAACTCCTGAGCGTGGGTGCTCAGGCTGCCCACGTATTCTGGGGGCAAAATTCCACTCAAAACAATAACTGCTCGGGGCAAACTGAGCAACAACACCAAGGCGACCCCACCACGCTATCCGTGAATTTCTGCAACATCAGGACCATCGAACCTAACCGCCGTCCACTACCATCTCGAGACAGCTGAAGGAACCACTCTTTCTGACCGAGACGCAGGTGTCCTCTCCGGCTGATACTTCGTATCTCTCCTACCCAGGGTACATTGGAACCTCCTTTGTGCCTCAGGCTGGAGTTGCGTATACGTCAGAGGACATCTGTTCTCGACGCCTCAGCAGATCTTGAAGGTTCGGACCTGTCATCCTTTGGCTGCACGTAGATGGCGACGACCATCCGCGCGTCTACGGGTGCCTCTATAGTCCCATAGCGGTAATGCCGAAACAGACCGACTCATCGACCACGTCCAAATGGCTGCAGATTCGCGCGGTCCCATCCGCAGAGATCGTGATCCTGGCGATTTTAACGCCACCGCCGAATGGCTCGGTTCACGTTTAACCGATCATGCGGGAAGATCTGTTATGACTTTGCCTTGGAATATGGTCTGACACAACTGGTTACTTCGCCTACGCGAATTCCAGATGTGGAGGATCATCACCCTGTTGGACCTTCTGCTGACTTCTCATCGGACGGATATCAGGTTTCCGTCGATGCCTCTCAGTTCTTCGGACCATTGTCTGATCCGGAGTGGTGCCACTCGCATCGCTCGCGGTTGCGTTCTGCAGGTTGCCGTCGTGTTTGGCATTACAGGCGGCGGTTAGGCGGAATGCGGTCTTTCTTTGCATCCACGGGGATAGGTTTGCTTCTCGTCGGATGATCCCAGCTGTTGCTGACTCTGTCACTGATGTGGTGCTACAGGAATGGAACTATTTATTCCATCATCTGTGGTACCCATTAAACGATCTCAGCCTTAGTTTAGTCTCCTGTAACTGCATTACGCAGTAAGCAGGGTGCTATCAGGCCTGGGCTGAGGCTTCAGCTCGGATGTAAACACCAGCATGTAAAAGAAGTATAACTTCGCCTCCAGGTCCTTCAAAGAGTTATTGCCAAGGCAAAGTCAGAGCACATAGGCAGAATGGCGAAACAAGTTGCCTTCCTTCGGGAACCGTGCATTCTGGTCTCTCGCCAAGGCTGTCAAGGAATTTCTGTAAGCCATCTCTACCTCTGCACAGTGAGGACGATCACTGGCCCACGCCGCAAAAGAAAGCCGATCTTTTAAAACTCCCTTTTTGCGTCAACTCGACTCTTGATGACGGGGAACACACCGCCGACCATCCCGCAGTGTAAGTGCTCCATGCCGGATGTGCGGTTCTCACAGCGCTCAGTTCATAAGCACTCCTCTCCTGGACATCCACAAGTCGTGGGCCTGACGGAATCCCCAATTGTGCTGAGGACGTGTGCTGAATTTGGCACCGGTTCTAACGCGTCTTTTCCGGTACTCTTACTCTAGGCGTAGTCCGAAATCATGGAAGACAGCTTTTGTCCAACCGATACCTAAAAAGGCGACCGCTCAGACCGTCAACTTCAGGCCTATCGCCATCACCCTTGTTCTCCAAAATAATGGAGTCCGTTATAAACTGCCAGCTCATGCGGTACCCGAGGATCACCAGCTGATTAGTGACCGTCAATACGGTTTCGTCGGGGTCGATCAGCTGGTGATCTTCTAATCTGACTCATAGATGGGCGGGCAGTAGAGTCCAAGGCTAGTTGGCCGTTGGTTTGGACATTGCGAAGGCTTTCGATCGGGTTTGCTGGCGCTTCTTTCAACTCCTTCCTATGGGCCGGAGAAATTGTGCAATTGGATCACCAGCTTTCTGGCTGATCAGACATCAAGTCGTAGTAGACGGTGCGCTGGTACAAGCCTATTAACGCTGGTGTTCCTGAGCCGTGCTATCACAACGCTGTTTCTTCTGCATATCAATGATATGTTGCAAACCGGTAGCATTCATTGCTATGCGGATGACAGCACTGGTGATGCTCTATACACCGACCGTGCCAATATTTCTCGGAAAACGTCTGAGTACCGGAACAAACTTGTGTCTGAGTGAGTCTTTGCTGAACAAAGTCTTGGATTGGGGGCGACTAAATTTGTCAGTTTAAATCCTCAGAAGACACAAGGTTTGCGCGTTTACCGCTAAAGAACCCTTTGTCGTAATCTCCTCAGTTTTTAAGGCACTCCCTTGTTGCCTCAGCCAGTATCGGTCCTCGGCGTCGACATATCGAGGAGTGCGTTTCATGGTCGCGGAGAAGGCCAATTGGCCTCTAAAAGCTTGGCGTGCTCAGCAGAGCGGGACAGTATTTCATGCCGCCGCACAACGCCTGCAGCTTTATAAGGCGCAGGTTCGGCCTCACATGGAATACTGTTCCCATCTCTGAGCTGGGGCTCCCAGTGCCAGCTCCTCCACTTGACCTTATCCAGCGCAGAGCGGCTCGATCGTCGACGACCGAGTCCTTTCCGATCGGCTCGATTCGTGGCGCTGCGAAGGATGTGCATCTCTTTGCATTTTCTTTCGCATTTACACGGGCAGTGCTCTGAGGAATTGTTCAGTTAATCCAGCCGCCACATTTCACGAACGCACATCGCGGCAGAACTCGATACCATCACACCATCTGGATGATTGGCGGTCCACCACTGCGATTTAGAAGATGTTTTCTTCCTCTTTGCTTCCTTGTGGAATAGTTTTAATAGTTTTGAAAGGGTTGGCAACGCATCTGCAATTCCTCTGGTTCCCCTGGTGTTCCAGTTGTTCATAGGCGGCGGTAGTGCTTACCATCAGGTGAGCCGCATGCTCGTTGCCCCTCTCCTATAAAAAAAGCCTCGCAATATGGTCGTTCTTCACCTCGTGATCGGCATTGGCTTCTGAGTTGGAGGTAGACGTTTTGCGGCGGTTTGTTATTAATTTTATAAGCGGTTGTGTACGTCAGTGGTGATTAGTCGCATGTTTTATCGCATGACGCCTGCACGCTGCTTAAGTGGGGTGCGGTTGCGTCAGCGAGTACATAAATAGCAGCTGTTTTGTCTCACTGCTCACAGCTGCCACCGCAGAGTCTACTTCACCTGAAGGTGCCTCGTAGAGGCGAAACACGTGTCGTATTGTCGTCAGTAGTGTCTTCCCAATGTAATGGTGTTGGGAGTAGTGGTACTGGGATTAGTGGTACAGATATCACGCATATGAGGGAGGGCGGGAGGTGCTCTTCAAACTAGGTAAGACACAAATATTTATTTTATCGAGCGGATGTACGTAAAGTAATTTTTACCCACTTTAATATAATGGATTTCCGCAAATTAACGCCTGATTCTATTAATTATCTTAAATCACACACACACAGAATACCAACGTAAAATAGCAGCTTAATGCTGCTACATTTCGCATGGTGAGTGAGAGAATGTAGATTTACTGAAAACAATATGTCATACGCGCAACCACTTACCATCAGGTGGACTGTGTGCTCGTTTGTCACCCTTATCCTATCAAAAAAATTACCATGCTTGAGACGAATAAAAGCCGTGTGTTTCGCACCTATGCCGCCGATCCTTATCGCTGGTCGGTATACGTTACATCTACTGGCACGTACGAGATAATTATACCGCAATCTACATGAATTTTCAGGCATTTTCCGTACTATTCTCTAGCGATATATGAGCGATGTTTTCTTTTTTACCGCCACCAGACGACCATGCATAAATAATAAAATAATTAAAAGTAATTGCAACTTTATTTTTGCTGACCTAACTTTTTTATAGGATAAGAGTGCCAAACGAGCACACAGTCCACCTGATGGTAAGCGGTTGCTGTGGCCCAAAGATATCTACATTTATCCTCGATTAGGAATCAAAATGCAGATGCGTTGTCACCCGTGAGGACTAAGACGGAATGCTTCGTTTCCAGTAAAATGGGTCTCCGTTTCTCTACATTCACCATCCTAAACACAGCAACATTAAGCAGCTATTTTACGCTGGTATTCTGTGAGAGCGGAGTCCTTCCCCGTCAATGACTGGCCATTTGTGCTACAACTGTACCACTAATATAGCTGCACCATGGCTCTACCACTTAAAAACGTAAAATGTCTAGAACTATAACTGAATGCAGTAATATTTCTAGAGACTGCTAGAAGCTTCACATGCCTGTCTATCTAATTTATTGAGTGAGATGTGGCTTCGTGATTGTGAGTCTTTTTTACAATATCAAAAAAAATTATACAACCCTTTCTAAATCAATGTTGGGGCAAATAGTTTAACAAAACTTCGTGATTTTTTAATAATACCCGCACTTTATTTCAATCGCTCACATGCATTGTAAATGTAGCTTATAAAGTAGATTCTATACATATATATTATATATTATATTAAATTCAAATTAAATCGTGTAGATATCTTGTTAGCTTCCTAAGCATAGGACGGAAAACATGGAGATGGACATGGTGGGTTGTAAGTTGTCAGTGCAGGAGGTTCAGTTGCACACGGTGGTTGAGACTGGTACAATGAAACGACCGCGCAGCCTGAAGTCCTAAAGCGAGACGGAGGGTTTGGTTGGAAGCAGATGATGGGTGGACTCGGTACTGTAATCCTGGGAGGTTTCACAACTAGCAATCCCGGTGCTGGTGGCTGTATTGGAGGTGGCTGTACCTGAAAATTGTCCATAAAACGTTTTGTCTCATTGTAAAGAATTATAAAAGTTAAAAAATGTATTAAACAAGAAGTATAAAAAAATCATACTTTAATTGGAGCTGGCTTTGGTGGTTGAACCGGCGCAGGTTTAACAACAATCGGAGCAGGCCGTGGTGGGTACACAGGCTTAGGCCTGACTTCAATTGGTGCTGGGGTAGGCGGTTGAACTGGGTCTGGTTTCACGGATATTGGAGCCGGGGCATCTGGTTGAACTGGTGGTGGTTTTACCCAGATTGAAGGCGGAGTGGGCAGGCGGATAGTTCCTGGTCGAACAATTATTGGGGGAGGTGCCCGAAACCGAATGTGACCAGGTCTGAAGATCACTGAACCTGTAATTATTGATTTTTATTTACATGACTTTAGGATAGATTACTCATAATGTTTTAAAACGAAAAAATAACGATGATTGAATTTTGGTTGTTTTTAAATTATTTACCTTGTAGGTATAAAAAAAAAGTTTTATACTTACCCTGGGGTGCCTGACCATACAAATACTTTACAGATGGCTCAGAAGGATTGCAAGGTCCAATCTTTATGACGTCATTATCACCAGAACACGGAGGTGAGCATGGATCACAAGGATCACACGGAGGTACTGGATCACAGGGTTCACATGGAGAATAATCCTCGCAAGGAATTTGAGGATCTGGGTCTGGTATCGGTTGACTTAAAGTCGTGCCCAAAAGGAGTGCTGCAAAGTATTAAAATATAAATTTAAACAAGTAATTATAGGCTGTTAAGTATACGGGGCGACTATTAAGAACAGACAGTAAGATTCTAAGGTCTCTGATTAATGGCTATTTTGATCGAAATTTGAAATTTTATAACTTTATAAGGAACGTGAGTGTGAGAGTCTAAGAAAATAAAATGTACAGGATTAGGGAAGTCCACTCATCCACACTGGAACAGCGCGACGGACACTTTTCTGCTCCATAACCCTCTAGGAAATGGATTGATATACTCATCAGAATTTGATAGTAGTGGTATTTTTGATAGAGTTTTTAATCTCCAAAAAGAAATACCTTCCCTGCATAGTACAAACATTGAAATTAGTCATATTAAAATAAAATTAAAATGAAAATAACTATAATTACCTGACAACCAAACGACTTTACCCCACGCCATCTTGCGGTCGTCTGATTTATCAAAGTAAAATTTTCAATATTTATACACACAAAGAAAATGTTTACATATTTGAATGCAATCAAACTTTATCGCAAATGTAGATTTTAAAATAAATAATGTAACACTTTAATTAGCATAACATTCTAGTATTTCAAAATATTTTTATCTTTGAATAAAATATCCCGAAATGGTTTGTGAGCATAACATAAAATATTTTCATATTACCCTAATCAATTCACTACATTTAAATAGCATTTCATGCAAAGTTTATAGTTTGATTAAATATCTCTAAACATACGATAACCCATTCCTTAAAATTAGCAATGAAAACAATAACTTTTTATCGTGTAGTGGTGGTGTAAGAATATCCACTACCCCATATCATCCCTTGGGTGTCGTAAGAGGCGACAGGCGGACACAAATCAGGAGATGGGTAGCAGCGTCTTCCTAATAACGACTAAAAACAAAAAAATGTAGGAAGTTATACTTGTTTAGCGTAACAAAACAAAAATAACTAAAAATTACTACCTTAAACTTTTCGTGGGAACGAATAACTATAGTTCCCACGAAAATTTGAGAGACAGTTACCCAATGAAGTTGTCGCTTTGAGGTGTCGGTGTGCGCGCGCATCGTAAAAAATTCACTCTCATAATTTTTCTCAAACGCCCCATAAGAAGTATAACTTCAAGAACTGCGGTTGCCAACCCGCTTGGCAACTATGGCAAATATTCCCCCTATAAGGCAATCTATGGGGAGGCCTATGTTCAGCAGTGGACTTAATAGACCGTAACATAACAGAACGGCATTAAATTTAGTTTCGTAATTATGAAAACCCTTTTCTTCTTTTCCCTTTCCATCTCTTCATCTCTCATCTCTCATCATGCTGTATTCTATACATATAGAATTCTGTAACGCTCCCCCTCCTTCATATTTAAAAAGAGGCCGTCTACAAAAATATAAACATATATTGGTATTTATCAAGAATCTTTGTAAAGGTTTAGTTATAGGCCGTTTAATAAATTTATGGCGTGATCGTCTTATATAGGACCCTTATTTACGTTGTGTTTGTTTTGTAACTTAGTTCTTTATGCTCACTAGAATTATATTTACTAGAGTAATAGAAAGCTGTTGGTAGTGCATTATAAATATTTTAAGCTAAAGAACCCCGTTCACGAAGACAGGGCTCAAAAAGGTACCAATCCTTTATTAATTAATTTCTTTCCGCTTGGAAAAGGTTTACGATATATTTATATAAAAATAACAGATACAAGGGCTCGCACGCCCACATTTTAAAAAATGTGGGGGAAGAAACACAAACAATCAACCGACGCGCTCCCCCCGAAGAGGGAAGTTAAGTTGGGAACTGGACCGTAGTCCATAGTAAAATAACTGGCGTACCATTTAAAAAGGGCTTGGTCCCTTGGTAGTGCGAAAGCACAAACATCGACCGAAGTCGCACATGTCATGCGCGTAAACGCCATACAGAATACGATCACATCTAGCCACAGTAAATGTACGTCACACGGCTTAGGCAACACGTCGAATAATAGGCACACTGGCCATAAAAAGCCCTCCGTGTGCGCCACCACCTGCCAGTCCGCCGTTCCTGCAGACGTGATGTAAGTGTAAGGCATCATAACCATTTGTATTATCAGCACGGCTACTAGCCGCAGAGCGTGTCATGAGTCCACTGCTCACCTCAAGGGAATGGGGGTTCGACGCTAAGCAGCTTTCGGCGCATTCTTTGAGAGTCTCGTCAGATCCTTCCTCTAGCTACCACTCACATAAGGTCGACACATATGCTCCACCATCCAGTACAACGGCAGATATAGCCAAAAGGCAGTTATAAGATAATAATAATAATAATTTGCCATCAGAAAGGGCTTGTGTCACTGACGTTTAATATATGCATTTTTCGATCATGTTTGTCTCACCCGCCAACAAGTTGCTTTCAATCATTCAAAGGTGGGAGATTTACAGAGATAATTTATTATGTTGTTTTATAAAACATCATCGAGATCAGACAGTCTGCAGCCCCATCATGAAAGGACCCGACTTGGGCAAAGCTACTTAGGTGTAAGTCAAACCAACATGCAGAGAGCGCCATTGAGAAAAGCGACTCGCTAAACAACTATCGCAGAGATGCAATGCTGCAGAACACAACAAGCATCAATACGACTATCGTCGGCTTACACCATCCCAAGGTCCCCCATACAATCCCAGCAGACATCACCACCCGCATACCTCCATCGATCAGAACCACATGATGCGTTGAATCAGACGTAGCTCACCCGCAGATCCATCACAAAACGCAATACCAATCCCTATAGACTTTGGCAACAAAATTGGTATTGTTGTTAACTAAAAATAGCTCCAACGTATCATAGTAGCACGCTACTAAGACGCCAGTAGCCAAAACACCACGTATCATAGCGCTATTGCACTAAGACATGGAGTTGAGTATGCTTGCTGTACTTAAATGTACTACCAAACACACTTATCCTAATTCGAAAGATAGCCGACATATCATAACACTATGCGCTAAGATACTGCCCACAAACGGTAGGGGTGTGCGATGTCCACGTGCAAGTCGTATTGCTACAACAAACCCGCTTCCCACCGGCACTAAAATGATATGCCTAGGACACATCGGTTGGCAAGTTCAAACTTACCTCGGTATCGGACAATGTGAAGCAACCTACACACCACTATAATAATCCTTTTCAAGTCCCATTTCTTTCATGCTTTATTTGATAGACCTCACTATTATATGTCTTTTATATGTAGGACTTCAAGTCATAACTCTGCTATTATAATGCTTATGCATCATAAGGACCTCCTATATTAATGCTTTTGTATCATAGACCTTAAGTCCCTAATATAGGACTATACATTGTTCAACAGTACTATAGTAGTCAGGCACCCGACCACCCCATATAATATGTACGTCCTTGTAGTCCAGTCAAATAAGGTCTGAAATCAAAATGTTGACACTCAACTTTGCATTTTTGATATAATGTAGAATTAATTATACAAAACCAATGTGTAAAGGTTTTCGTGTCCGGAACCCCCGGCAAGGTTTAAAAAAAAATGTCTAAAGTGTTTTTTCGTAATTACTCGAAAACGGTAAAAATTAGACAAAAAAGTTCTGTGAACAATGTGTAGAGCTTAAAATTTTACATAAAAAAGGTTAAATGATTTTTGTGAAAAGTTATTTAATTTATTCAAAGATAAAAGTAAATAAATAAATAAATAAATATATTTTTTATAGGAGAGGGGGCAAACGAGCATGCGGCTCACCTGATGGTAAGTGACTATCGCCGCCCATGACAACTGCAACAATTGCAGATGCGTTGCCGGCCTTTTAAAAATGAGTAGGCTCTTTTCTTGAAGGTCCCTAAGTCGTATCGTATATATTAATTTGAAAGCTTACAAATTATGGGAACTTCAAAAGTAGGCTAGCAGAATTTGCCGCTTTTAGAATGTGCTTGCTAAAAATATAATTGGCATAAAAGAAGTGGTTAAAATTTTTATTCATTAATAACCAAAAGTAAAATATATGCAAAAATATATTTTCGACATTTACAATGTTAGAAACATGAGCATTTTCAGTTTTTTTTTAATACTGATCAAATACCATTTCTGTTTCATTAGATAGATCCAATGAATCCCTCGGTTGGTTCATCTAGTTCAGGAAATGTATAATTTCCATTCCTTATTTCTTCTTCTTCACGATAATATTCCCTTTCATCATCATCATTATTATTTAATAGATTATCATCTTCTAAAACAATTTGCGTTGTTGATGCGTTTTCACAACTTTGGCCAAGGAAACTTTTGTAAAATTGGTTATATTTCAAACCGCTTTTCTTACAGCTACGTCTAGCTGATGTACAGTTAGTTTTGCAACCATAAAACACCTTAAAATTAATTCATATTAGAACATGTAATTATTAACGGAATAATAAAGAAAAGTAATAAATATTAACCTAAATGCATATACTTCTTCAATAAGTTCCTGTGGTGCTGGATCTGAAGTTATATATAGTAATAGGCAGCATCATAAATAAGGTCTTTCTCCATCCCCATTCTTCAGCGTTCAAAGTATTGCCCAACCACATTTGAATCTGATAATACACACATTTTGTGTGTTCACGCAATAATGATTCTGTTAGTGGTAGAGAAGCTAATGCAACTTCTTTTTTAAATGCAGCTGCGGATGCGGTAAATAAATTGTATCTTAAATCACCAATCTTTAAATTATGAGCATCACCATGGCCATACAGATGTAATATTATTCTTTCGGCAACTTCATATTATGTATAATCTGAGCTATTTTGCTCGTAAAAAACTGTTATCAATTGCTGTACCTTCGGTTTCTTCTTTAATAAAGAGATGATGATTTTTTTTCCCTGTTTTTGCATGTGCAAAAAGCAAAAATGATTTTAAATCTCGGTTATTCTGCGTTGAATACAGAATATTTGCATTTCTTCCAGGACTTTTTTTGAGAAAATAGATGATTTCAGAATCCGAAGAAACGGAAATTAATAAAATTAGTAAGTCGACATCATTTTGAACAAACTTAAAACCACAAACTTCTGTTTCGTCATCCCTCCCTTCATCCCTTAAAGTTAAAACTCGGTTAAATTTTAACCTTTTTTATGTAAAATTTTAAGCTCTACACATTGTTAAAAGAACTTTTTTATCTTAATATTACCGTTTTCGAGTAATTGCGAAAAAACACTTTTGACAACTTTTTTAACCCTTGGGGGGGGGGGGGGGGGGGGGGGGGGGGTTCTGGACACACGGAAACTTTTACACATTGGTTTTGTATCATTAATACTACATTATATCAAAAATGCAAAGTTGAGTGTCAACATTTTGATTTCAAACCTTATTTGACTGGACTACTTGGACATGCGTCAACGGCAATTCCCTCATATAAGCAATTATTACACGAACCCCCTCCAGTAATACAAGAACACGCTGCATCATTACAAGAACATTCTAATTAATTTTGACCCATTTTTAATTATATTACAAATGTTATTTATCTTTATTATTGCAATATAATCGACTTGTATTTCTATTATTTACATAAACACTCACACCTGTCACCCAGAGGGGTAGGCAGAGACTATGGACTTCCATTTGGCACGATCCTGACACACCTCTCTCGCCTCTTCCACATCCATATACCTACGCATACACGCTCTTCGGTTAAGGGTACTCTTAATTTGGCCCATTTTCAATATATCGCCAATATGGTCGATAAATTTTCACTTAGGGCGTCCCTTCCAAACTCTGCCGTTCACCTCTGCCACATAAATGTGCTTTATCACTCTTTCCTCATTCATTCTTTCTACATGACCAAATCACCGACGCATTCCTTTCTTAATTCTGGTCCCAACATCATCTTGCAAACCACACTCTTCTCTTATCACACAATTTCTCACTCTGTCATTTAGATTCAGCCCTAACATACTCCTTAATGACCGAATTTATACAGCATTTATTCAACTCTCGTGCTTTCTGCCACACCCTACTTTCACTATCATACATTAAAGTAGGGACTAACATAGCATATTTAATACATTTTGAATAGTTTAAGCAGTGTTTTAATAAATTTAAATATTTTCAAAGACGTTTAAATTTATTAAAACTCTTTGAAACTCTTTCTTTTTTTGTTTTACGTGGTAGAGTCATGCTGCAGCTATATTAGTAGGATAGTTGTAGCACGAATGGGTTGGCTCGACCGGAGAAGGACCACGCTCTCACAGAATACCAACGTAAAATAGCAGCTTAATGCTGCTGAGTTTTGTATAGTGAGTATAGAGAACCGGAGACGCTTTTTACTGGAAACGAGGCATTCTATATTAGTCCTCATGGGTGACAACGCATCTGCATTTTGATTCGTAATCGAGGATAGATGTAGATGTCGCAGCAACCACTTACCATCAGGTGGACTGTGTGCTCGTTTGCCACCCTTATCCTATAAAAAATAGACAATATTATGTCTTTACTATAGTGCCATAATACTTAATGTTCGAAATGAATGTATTTTAAATTAATGCTTATTCACGTATTTTAATTGTACAAAATATTAAATCTATGATATTTTTAAATGACTTTATAGTGAATTGAATTATTATCTATTAATAGTAATAATGCTTTTACAGGGCATTACAACTTAGCACATGAGTAAAGAAACTTTACAGAGGCAAAGCTTCTAAGGAGTTGTCAAAATTTTACCTATTTTGGTAGGGTTAACAGGAGGATAAAATTAAATAAACAAAACGTTTATCAGTTTTTAATAGATACTTAAGATAGAATATTTTTACGAACTACGTATTCTAAATATTTTACTTTTTATAATTATTGTTCTTCAAAATGTAATTTTTTAAAATAATCTTTGGAAATCACCACATGGCATAAGAAAATAATACAATCTTGCAAATCGTTAAAATATTTCATTACCAATATTTACGATATTACTTTGGTCAAAATATTCAGAAATTTTTTCTCAAGCAATTCAAAATGCGATAAAATTGTCAGGAAGTATTAAAAAAAACCGATTGAACACTATCTTTATCAAAAATTTGTAATGGCTGAAAAAAAAATCCCTTATTTATAGGTTGTTCAGATCTATTTACGTACAATTTTGTTTTCTCACATTTGTGGTGTTCGAGTCAACATTTTCTATACAAATATCCCGACACATAGACTAAGCCATTTTTTTTCTGGCAAATCAAATCGATAATCATTTGTTCCTACTGTTAACACAAGGGCAGTAACATCATCAGGTTGCGGCGATGGTGTATTAACCATACGACAATCGTCAAAATTCATGCTATTTGTAACGTTTTTTTGCCTATCACTTCTTATTTATTTTAAGTTCCTGAAAAATGTTAGCATTTCTTCTAAAAACTCAATTTGATAACCATCGCATCGAATGTTTTTAAATTTATTAGGAGATCGCAGTGTACTTGAGTTTAATAAATCAAACAAGTTGTTAATTTTATTTACAAAATCCGCGGCAACCTCGATAAGATTTAAATCTACGTAAGTACTAGTAAACCATATTTACACTTTTTATATATCATTTGATACAAATTATTCTTTAAAAAACAGAATTGGAGAAACTTATTATTTTTACATCACCCTGAGTTTGAACACTGGCCGAGCCGGTTTAAAGCAGTTTCTCTCTGTACTTGACAAGCCGCCAGTGCTCACGCACCCACGCACCTCAACCTTGTAGTAGTGTATCTATCATAGCGCAGTTGTATGAAGCTTTGCCTCTGTACGGTACGGTTTCTTTACTCATGTGACCTTAGTAAGTCTTTGCGTTATAGCATGGTGTGGGTGACAGCTTACAGTTTAGCGTGTCTAGAGGTGGAACAATGTTAAATCGATTTAAAAAAGGCGATTAACGATACATAAAGCAAAGCCAAAATTATTGATTAGCTATCGATAAAAATTATAACTGAAATATATATTTCTTTATTAACAAATTACAATGCATGTAAATTTTACTAACAGTTTAATACAAATTATGACATTATATTTGCATATTAAACTATGTATTAATTTGAAAATAAAATGATCTTTCATTTTATGTTAATTGCAACATTTTTCATAACATTAAAGAAATAAAATGACTGCCAGCAGCTGTGATTTCTAGTAAAATGTTGACACCTGCAGTTTTCAAGATACGAGGTCCAGTAGTTCAACTATCGGGTACGGTAGGTAAAAATAATCGAGAATTTGGTTTACAAATCTAATAAAGTAAAAAAATTAAAAAAACAGGTTTTTTGCAGCCATTTTAGCAGCCATGAGTTATACTAGTTTTTTTGACACAATGCGCAATGTGCTTTATAATTATTGTTTGGGACTGAGCTAGTGAAGGAATAATTTATTGTCCAAACATCGGAAAAACTGCATAGTCATCTATGCGCGTTTTTTTTTGGCCCATCAGAACGATTAGGTATCGTTGCAGATTGAATTTTCTGAATGACTCATTTTAATGTTATGAACTCAGAACGCATGCTCTTCAAAAGCCCTTAAAAGTGGCATCATACAATAAAAAAGCACACATTCATTCATAATCAAATTATAACCTCAAACACACACAAAATCCTTGCATCGCACGCATAAAGTCACTTTATTTATTGAAAAAAAACAATATCTATAACAGCGTGAAGAAATTGACTAGTGGAATTTACTAATTTTACTAAATGTACTTATCTAAACCGCAGCATGTAAGTTAGGTACTGTACTAATTACTACTAAAATAATTAAATAATAAATAATGGTCGAATTGACAACGTCGATGTATAGCGGCTGGGTGGCATAATCAAGAGAGAAAACAAAACAGCATGAATGATATTTGTATCTCACCAACACAATAAGTTAAATTTATAACCTGATGTTAACAATTCAGTCAGAGTTTGGTGAGAAAATATGAAATGTCAAAGCTAAAATATTTAAATGTAACAGTCACAGTAACAGCTTACAGATGTATTTATTTTGCTGTCATAATTCTCGGGACGTAAAAAATTGGGACATTTGGCGTCCCAATCAAAGGTGAATCGGAACGTGTCACCAAACCCCTGAAAATCGGGACGTCCCGCGCAAATCGGGACACCTGGCAAAACTAATGTGTATAATCTTTGCTAGCGCCTTTGTATGAAGTACTTATCGGCCGTTCTGTAATTTCCAGTTGAGTTTATATTGCATTTACTTTCGATTATTGAGTTTATTGTTGTGTTTGTAAAGTTAATTTTTACTATTTGTTGAGTGTGTTTATTTAAAATGTCAAAACGAACAAAACATTGTTAAGGGGAGTCAAAAAGTGCTAGTCATTCGCCTTCGAGATTTCTTTAAGCACAGATTATTGCGGTATAAATTTGAAATTATTTAATTCCTTTTCCTTAATTTTACAACTTTCTCTATTTTCTTGTTTATGTAGTAAATGAATTGTAAGTAACTTAAATTTAGTATAAATGAATATGAGGGTATTGCACCACACATATAAAATAGGATTATCTTACTTATTTTTAGCGATTATACTGCTTGACAGTTTTACGTCCGATTATATGCACATTTCTAGTAATTAAAAAATTACTGCTAGTATGCATAATATGTAACTGCGCGCGCAAGTAAAATAAATGACTTTTTTATAATTTTATTAGAATAAAAAACTATATTAGGTGAGATTTTTTAAGTTAATGTTAATTTAAAAGTCATAACAGAATAGAAAAAACAAACAAAAACAAATTCAGTGTTATTTTCTCATAGTTAAAAATGTTGTCATAATCTTGCAAACGCACGCAATTTACGTTCTAGTGACCTGTCACCCGCACCATGCTTTAACGCAAAGACTATAGTCTTTAGGGGAAACAACGCATCGCATTTTGTTTCATATTCAAGTATAGAATGAGATATGGGCCGCAGAATACATTTAATATCAAACTGGTCTGTGTGCGCATTTGTCATCCTTATTCTTCACCGACTCATTCGTTCTACAGCCATAATGTAACTGAAGCATGGCTCTACCGTGTAAAAGGTAATTTAGTAAAGCAAACGTTTTTAATCTTAAATAATACGAATCAGAAAATGTTTAGTTTTGTTTTGCGAAACATAAAACAAAATCTGACCTTGTCCAGTGTTAAGTTACGGATGATGGAGCATCAAATATATATCAACATTTTTATCAAAGAACGCCTATAAAAAGACAGTAAGACAGGGTAAAGTAACAGTCGGCAGGCATGGGGTTCTCAACGCTCTTTGTATTGGGTAAGCAATGCAATCTAATCATTTTAATAGACAATTAATCTTATTTAGATAGGACTCTTTCTTGCCTAGAAGTCCGTCTGTAAATACCACCCTGTCACCTATATCTGCTGTCAAGCAGTGTTTGCTCTGACGTGTTCCGGTCTGAAGGGTAAAGAGAGCCAGCATAGTTACAGGCTGTTAGACATTCCAGTCCTCAGAGGTGACAACGCATTTGTAGCTTTCGTTGTTTGAAATTAGTTGCAGGTGTATTTGTGTATTAGCCACTTTTGACGTGGTAGAGTCATGCTGCTATATTAGTAGTTATTTTTGCACGAACGGGTCGGCTCAACCGGGGAAGGACCAAGCTCACAGAATACCATCAAAATAGCAGCTCAACGCTGCTGTGTTTCCTATGGAGAGTTAGTTTATAGGTTATTTAGACGTACAAAAGTGTATGAAAACTGAAACATATATTATACAGGTGAAAATAAGACGAAATTCAATGTCAGAGAATGGTTCATTACAATAACACTAAATGTTTTTTTTTTGACTGATGTTTTAACTCAGGATTCACGTATGTTTACACGCATCAATTTGAGTACGAAATTTAATTAAAAATGTAAAGATTTCATGAGCTTATTAGGAATATTTAATTATTTATTCAATATTTTGTGTTAAAAGAAAGTCGATTCTGACAATTTTTAATTTATTGAATTTCAGCTCTTCTCGGATATGTGTCAGCGGCACCGTGGCGATGCTACCGTACCGCCAATGGGGCCACCGTATGCATTGGAAAGCAAGGAGAGCCCTGCATCTCTCCACCATCGATATGCATTCCGCGACTACTCCCACCTTGCGTCGGACCTGCACTCGTGTACACACCACCATGTACACCACCCTGCCCCCCACCTTGTCTGCCGTGTCCTGAACCTTGTCCACCGTGCCCCGAACCTTGTCCACCGTGCCCCGAACCTTGTCCACCGTGCCCTGAACCTTGTCCACCGTGCCCTGAACCTTGTCCACCGTGCTATGATCCTTGTTTCGAACCATGCCCACCGTGTTAAGCGGAGTACCATCACCATGCTATTACCTATCCGCTGCGCCATGACGGCACTATACATTCCGCCACGTTACTGATTTAATCTTAGATTATTGAAAAAAAAATGTTAAGGAACAACATCGCAGTTGCCAAAATTTCTTGCAAAAATTTATTTTTATTCTCATGTTATTTGTAATCAAAAAGCATTTAAAATTTTATTATGTGAAATTATTTAGTAAAATTTAATCAATAAATGTTTCTGTAATTCCTTGACGTGTTTTATTATTGTGTAATTCATTAAACCTATACTTTTTGTTCACATTTAAAAAAGCTACCTCCATACAATGATTACCTTCTGTATCGTAGTGACGACTTAGGTACAAGAACTGAATACGGACCAACATTCAAACATGGAGCAATTATTTGTATGCCATATCATAAACGCTTATTCCGTGCAGAATTCGAACATGTGGCCCCGCAGCGACGTAGCCCAACAGTTAGCCATTGTGCTGCTGAACCGTTAGTAAGAGTAACCGACATGGCGCAACGGATCAGTTCGCTGATGTGGTAATGGGTCGGCAATATAGCTCGAAGAACAGCCAACCTATAGGGTCGAAAGGTTTTACTTATAAGTCATTTGTTCTGCCTCTAAAAGTGAAAACACTTTAATCAAGTGTTCCTTCTCAATTGAAGATGTAGTGACAGATAAGCTTTATTAATATTTTACCCAATGAAAAGGTTCGACTAGAGATGTGAATAGATTTTCACTATTATGACGTATGGTAATTGAGAACCTTTTCTTTGATTCTACAAGGTGTTGTCCAAATAAAGCATTTACAATTTACTTTTTATTTTTATTGTACAAACGATTTTAAATGACAAAACCGACTCGGATTTTTGGTTATTTTGTAGTCGTTTTTCGTAAAGCTTACTATTTTTTTAATTCAAATTTCTAATTAACTGTAAAATTCCACAATTCGGGAAAATGTAGAGGCATATGTGTATATGTGTTATATCTGGCTCGGTATTCAAAAATGTATCTTCAGCAATAGATTATTGGCACTTATAATGCATTTTTTTTATTCAACAAGTTTTAATTCAATGTTCGTTGTTTCGCTTATTTGGACTGTATTATTTTGTTTTGTGATCGTAGGGTCAGTCATTGGTTTTTGACTAATTGGAGTATTAAGAATTTTGTTAAGCCTATTCTGTGTCTTTTTGGTAGATCTATTTAGTGGAACACATCGTTAGTTTTGGTATTTTTTAAAACTTATTGTTTCGATGCGAAATCCTGGAGTTTTTAGCACTTGCTATGGACAAATTATTTATTTCTTCATGAGCTGAATTTAGTTGTAAGGTGACGTGTACTAGTTGTTCTTTAAGTTTTTGAATTTGTATGCTATTTTCATCACCCGACCTTCTGACATAGATTAAGTGTGTGTTTTTCGAAATGTTATGATATCGAAGAAATTCATATCACAATTTGAAATTAATAAGTTTTAAAAATAGGAAAAATAATAGTATTGTTGAGGTTCGATCGTAGACTACGTTGATATCACTCCGAGTTAGTACACCGCTGGGCTATTTGTACTTTACTTCCATTGGCGAAATTAGACTTCAGTTACCAATGGTTTATAATTTTTTTAATCGGTATGGAGTTCGTTTTGATGAACAATTTTAAATGGCGGTTGATACTGAATTTTTCCCACAATCATTTACCACTTACAATACAATACTTTGTGAGAAGTTATTTAAAAACAAAACAATGTGGCTATTATCGTAGTTAACTTCTTTCACAGGATTTTTTTTTTATATTAAACAAAGTCATCCTTTTTACAAACTATCATTAACACTTTTTGTTTAACAGTTTGTGATTTTATAATTCATGTATTTAAATACACTATAACAATGTCATTTAAAATTTGAGGTCCCCTTTCACTACTAAACTTATCAGAACACTCAATTAGCTCTTATAACTATTTTAAAAATCAAATTAATACGGAGTTGTTGTTCGCGTGGTAAAATGTGTTCCTGAATTTTTTTAAAGTTATTAATTTATTCTTTATTTCTGGGAACAAAATTAAAGGTAACGCTTACTTTAAAGAATTTAAGATTATATCACACAGTTATAGTTTGAATTGCCTGGAGCTAAGATTGGAGCCACACGGTTGAGTAAATAGCTTTTATACGTGGTAGAGCCATCATACTGCAGGTAAATTATCGTTGTTGTCCTTTAGAAATGTTTGTAATGATCTCTAAAATTGTACAAAAATTCTCAATTACATGCTTAAAATGACTTCTAATTATAGTTAATCATTAAAATTTCTAAGATTAGGGTAGATGGGTTATTATTACATTTATAAAAATAATCTTAATGTCACTTTATATAGCTATTTAGAAAATAATAAATACACCAACATTTAATGATAAAACTTTTAATACACGCATACATACATAAAATAATTATATTTTATCATAATTGATAAATATATCATAAACTTAAATAAGCTTGCATTTACAAACAGTTTTTCACAATTAAAATCTTGTACGGGTATTATACAATGCAATATTAAATAATAAGAAACGATCAATAAGCCTTTGAATTTGCTGGTCGAGGTTAGTAAGAGATCTTCTGATAGATTTTACAAATTATGCCTTCAAAAATAAGGTGACTTGAGATACCGATAAAACACATTGGTCATATTTACAACGTCTTGTGTGATAACATTCTGATGATCTATAGAATCGTTTTATTTTCTGGGCACAATTTGTAAGTATGAACTCAAAATTTAGTTTTAAGACGTAGGTATCTTAAGCGCACGGGCTAGAAACAGTATGGACATGAACATGGACTTGGGCACGGAACAGAGCAAGGTTCAGGTATACTTGGATACCGTATGCCAGGTTCGCCTTTGAAAATAGCTGACGTAGGTATGCATATTGTTGGCGGTTGGACTGTCGGTGATGTAGGTCGTCGGACGACAATTGGGGTGGATTTATTGAGCAGGCTGTGGCTGCGTTGACAGTGATTGGCGGCGGTTGAATTGGTGCGGGTTTCGGTGGCCTACAACAACGGGTTTCGCTGGATTGACTAGGCCGGGGTAGTTGTACGCGGATAGGAGGAGGTGTTATAGGGGGCAAAGGTGCAGGCCTTACAACTATACGTGGAGGCACTATAGGTGGTTGTTGCGGGGGTTGCACAGTAATAGCGGCAGGAGTGATCGGACGAGTGGGCTGGTCTAACTAAAATGGGGGTGGCTGAATGAGTACTGAGGGAATGGGTTACATAAAATGTTCCACCTGGTACTTGTACAGCTTGGAAACCGATTGAGCGTAATTTTTCAGGAATGCTTGACTTCGATATCACGACTCTAATCGGTCCATTGCCACCAGGAGCTGCAAAAATATTTAATTATTTAATCAGATTCTCGAAAACAGTTTTAAATTATGACTTTTATACTTACTTGGTGGTGGGTTAGGATCGGCAGGCTGCGGAGGTCGTGGTAATGGGCAAGGTGGGTTATTTGTTTCTAAACACGGTGGGGTGCATGGGTCAGGTAAGGGTTCAGGGCATGGTGGATAGCAGGCTTGGTTCTGGGTCATAACATGGCTCAGCATAGGTGCCGCCGCTGTTGATGCTACTAACACTGTAAATAAATAAAAAAATGTTTTCTGTTTTTTTTTATATATGAAAGACAATAAAAATTGTATAATCATTTTAAAAACGCACCTATAATGCCCAGTGCCGTCTGTCGTCCCATCGCTTCGGCGGAGTTTGTCTGATTATCCAGATTTTCTACGTTTTTATATACAAAAGTAATTGTTATGTAAGTTATGCATGGCGAGCAGTGATAATTTTGTTTGATTTGCAACCACTTGAGCGTTCATCAGCAACGATTTGTTGATTTTTAAATTTTAAATATTTTGATTGAACGACACGAAGCGCAATTTGTTTTTCACGATATATAATATACCTTGTGATATTTTTCTGCGATATCAAAGTGTGATGCATTTTATATATGTGGTAAACTCTGACTTAACACTATAACGGGGTTGATGCAGATTAATTTAATTTCAATATGAACTTGCGAATATATGACTCTCTTGTCGTTTGAATTCTAACACAACGGTGAGTTCACTGCTACTTAGTGGTGGAATTAGTACTAGCCCATGCGAACTCCTAGGCAGAGATGGAGTCCTACCATCAAGGGAATATGTCTTGTTAATAAAAAATTATTGCAAAACTTCGTCATAAAATACACATAGGGCTAAGAGGTAAAAGTCTTAAGCTTTTAAGTAAACAAACAATAATGTTTTACAGATAATCCTGCAGCACCATCAACGAATCTAATACAGAGTTCTCGTGGCTCTACAGATGACAGAAGATCTAATTTTTCATCGCTCTTCGGTTTACTGGCACTGTTTCCAACCATCTGCTGAACTGATTAATCACTATTTGATTGTAATAAATGCAATATAAATTATTTTATTTGCTGGTGATTTCTAACATATTTTTTATACTATCACCTTGAAAAATACAATATTTGTTGGCTTGCTGAAGGTTAATATTTAAAAAAATTCCCCTACAGTCGGATTTTCCTTTATCGAAGGCGTTATAAATTAGCAAACAAACACTTGTTCTTTACGGAACCCAACAAACGGGCCCTCAACTTAAAAAACTCAAAGCACAAATGTGTAACAACACAAAGCTTTAGAAAACTGTTTAATTACAATATAATAGACCCTCAAACAATCACTATTACGTACAAGAAAGCAGCGTACATAATTTTAACAACACTTTCTCCTCTCTCTCTCTCTCTCCCAAAACGCCTCAATAGCGATGTTAATTGTATATATATGTGCCACCTGATTTTTGTTTGCAAAGCAATTTAGATTTATGAATCTGAAAGAGGTTGTGATGTAATATTGTTTTTTCAAATGTATGGGTTATTCCAATATCTCTATGGTGTATTGAATTTCATTAATTTTTATGTATTAAATAATATACACCTTTACTTTTTATATAAAATATTGAATATTTAAAAATATTTTATTTATTTGTAAATCTCAAACACATTAATTGTATTTCCAAACATTATCAATATAAATAACGATATTGAAATCGAATTAAATGGCTAATGTAACAAATAACTTAGCGCAAAGAGATATTGACAAGGTTTAGTTTATATATTCAGGAGAAATTTCTTAGTGACCTTTATTCATGCACTATATTTTAAATAATTCAAGCAATCAAATTTAATATTAAAACATGTCAGAATTAGTCACAAGTGTACAACAAATAAATGAAAATTATAGATCACTGACTAGACCTGTGTCCGAGCGCTCCTTTAGAATTTCGTGGCACTTTAAGTCTCGAATCCTATTATTGCTGCTGGAAGGCCGCAGAAACAAAATAAGAAGACATGATGTGAAGTCCAACATAAACTGGGGCAGAGTGGAGTTTTTTGTTTGCTTCATCACCGTTACTTAGTATAAATACTACCTACTTATTTGCTTAGTAGAGGGGACTACATACGTATTTATGGATGTACATAGAAATATTAAATAGTTTTCAATGAATTCAACTTTATTAATACCATATCAAGCAACATTTTTTTTATTAAAAATGGGTTCACTCTTGACCTCCATCTGGCCCAAGGGCAAAGGTGAGTTCTACGATCGAACGAATTTTACCAGAAGAAGCCTGTTCACACGCACCTTGAAGAGGTTCAGGTTATACGCACTCGGAAAAATAAACGCCGGCAGGGCATTCCACTCCTTGGCTGTGCGCATTAGAAAAGATGACTTATAGCGCTTAGTGTGAATATTTGGAATGTCAACCAAGTGAGGATGGTAACCTGCAGTACGTCTGGTACTCCGATAGGAATGATCTTGTTTACTAAAATCGGCTCTTGATATGAATGTTCTTTTTACCATACAAATTCTTTATGAATGAGGTTTAAGCTGAAGAATGACATAAAATTTTGAACGATTATTTATTTTAACTTTTGTTTGAAATAACCCAATAATTATTTATTTATTGGTGCCTCTTATTGCTTACCAGCCTACATTAGAGAGCCTAATAAATCTCAGTCATTTAAACATGTGTTGAAAAGACTCCTTAATAATCTAACGAGAACTAATGACGTCGAACATAATAAGTAATACAGCTCGTGTCAGAGGGTTTTATTTATTACTAGTAACATTAGTTACCTAAAGAATAATATAAAGTTGGGACAAATCATACTTAATTACCTATAAATAATGTATGTATACGAATATACATGAAAACAATCTATTCATCATCATCATTACAACCCTTCACAAGTCCACTGCTGAACATAGGCCTCCCCAGGAATGCCACAAAGCACGGTCCTGAGCCACCTGCATCCATCGACTTCCTGCATGTCTTACCAGGTCGTCACTCCATCTAGTGGGGCACGCCCACACTTCGTCTGCCGGCATGAGGCCGCCACCGAGAACCTATTTTCCCCATCGGTTGTCGGTTCTTCGAGCTATATGGCGGCCCATTGCCACTTCAGCTTACTAATCCGTTGGGCTGTGTCAGTCACTTTGGTTCTACTGGAAATCCTCATTTCTAAGTTTATCACGCAGAAACTCCGAGCATAGCCGTCTCCATAGCTCGCTGAGCGACCTTGAGCTTCCTCATCCGGCCAGCAGTGAAGGACCACGTGTCAGTTCCATAGGTCATCACTGGCAACACGCACTGGTTGTACAGTTTCGTTTTCAAGTTTTGAGGTATACCTGACGAGAAGATGTGCCGTAATTTCCGAACACTGCTTAACCGAGTTAAATCCGTCGATTGACCTCTCGGTCGAAGTTGGACTTACCTAGTCGGACTATTTGTCCCAGGTAAACATACTGTCAGCAACTTCGAGCTTAGTGCTCCCAACAACTACCGGCATAGGTGTGAAATGGACATTAAAATAATCTTTGTTTTGTCCATGTTCATCTTAAGACCTATCCGTTGGAAGACACTATTGAGGTCAATAAGCATAGTGCTTAGGTCCTAAGCGATTCTGCCATAAGCACTATATCGTCGGCAAATCGAAGGTGGTGATGTATTCACCATTGATGTTAATACCGTATCCTTTCCAGTCCAGTAGCTTGAAAACGTCTTCCAATGCAGCGGCGAACAGTTTCGGGGATATAACGTCACCCTTTCGTACTCTGATTCTGTACTCGGATAGCCATCGTAGCCCTACTGTACAAACACTTCAGCACCTCGATATACCGACAGTCCACTTGGCACCGCTGAAGGGACTGCAGCACCGCCCAAATTTCGACGGAATCAAAGGCTTTCTCATAGTCCATACGCAAGGCAAAGTGGCAGATTGTATTCTTCGGTCTTCTGCACAATTTATGAAGGTGTGTATGTTGTCTATGGTACTAAAGCTCTTTGGAAACCAGCTTGTTCGGGAGGCTGGAAGTTGTCGAATCTGCGTGCGTGACGATTCGTAATGACTTTCGAAAACTGCACATAGACGCGGCTCAGAAGGAAATCGGTCTGTAGTTCTTCAAGAAAGCTTTATCGCTTTTCTTGAAGAACAAGACCACCACTTCTGCTCCACGCCTCCGGAGTAGTGCCACCATGGAGGACGGAATTAAAGAGCTTCTGAAGGACTGTAAGTACTGGTTTTCCACCCGCTTTCAGAAGCTCCGCTGCAATTCCATCCTAACCTGGGGCTTTGCCGTTTTAAGGTGCTGGAGAGCCATACTAATCTCGCTCAGACTGACGTCCGGGATATCTTCGGAATAGTGTCGGATAAGACCCGCTCTTGGATCGTTATTCACACTTTCGTGTGGCTCCAACGATGACGGGTACAGCTGCCCATAGAACGTCTCAATCTCACTCAAAATCTAAGGTGTCCCGGAAACGATGCTGCCACATTCGGTCTTCAGATTTGACAGTTGGCGCTTTCTGGCAGACAGATCTCTGGCAAAGACTTTGGAGCCTTGGTTCCGCTCGATCGCTTCTTCAATACAAGCTGTATTGAAGTTGGGTAAATCCGCCGCATGCATTTGGAGATCTGTCTGTTCAGCTGCCTGTATGCTGTCAAATCTGTTGAAGACTGCAGCTTCATTTCCCGTCTAACAGCCATGAGAATAAGAGTGTGATCGGAGCTTTTGTGTTCTTCTGCGGCGGGTCTTGCAGAACTTAACTCCGACCGCATGGACAGTTTCCACGAGCTTATCATTTATATCGTCCACTTCATTGCAGTCTTTTAGGCACTGAAAATGGTTTTGTAACTCGAGCTGAAATGTTTCGGGACTTTGGACTAGAGCACGAGGGGATGGAGCTTTGACTTCATTAGACGAGACCTCTCCAACTTAATGTTTAGTTTCAGTGTGCCTCTAAACATTCGGTGATCGCTACCAGTTTTCACCCTCACGATTACTGAGACAACATTGAACTAATGTCTTCTGGTCGTCATAATGTAGTCGATCTCATTTTTTGTCGAACCGTCGGGGCTCGACCAGGTCCACTTCCTGGGAGGCCGCTTCTGGAAGAAAGAGTTCATCATAAAGAGTCCTCTTTCTCCATGAAGTCAGCCAGCTGCTGGCCCTTGGGTTCCGTTGGCCTATTCCGAGTTTCCTACTTTCAGATCACCGTTCTCTCTTGTGCCTAGTTTTGCGTTGAAGTCTCCATTAACACCGTATAGTGGGTTTTGGAGGAATGCATGGCTCTAGAGATATCCTCATACATTTCCTCCACCTCCTCATCAGGGTGTGCCGAGGTTGAGCGTGACCTTGAGCGAATACCGTTTGGTGATTTTGTATAAGGTACGCAACCTCGTCGACACATTCCAATCTTCACAACGTTGTTAACGAGAGATTTGTGGACGATAAATCCGACACCTCTGGACAGATGGTCGCCCTCCCGGTGATAGAACGAGTTGCCGGATTCGAGGATTACCGTGTCCTCCCCTCTCTTCGGACCTCGGATAATCCTATAATATTCCAGCGCAACTTGTCTATCTCTTCTTCTAGCTCCAGGATCTTCTCATCAGTCCTCAGGGTGCGTGCGTTATAAGTTGCCAGGTCGAGTCTTCGTAGGTGGCAACCGTACCTCCACCAGATTCTTAACACCCCTGCCCTGCCGTTACCAATGTCGCCACTCTAACCAGAAATAGCGGGGCCGCCGGGGACTGGGGCCGTCTCTTTGTAACTTTATTCATTCATGATTTAGAAGCTGGCATCAATTCATTTTTGTAACTATGCCTGGTAATGAGTTTGACTTGCATTGTTTGGAAGGCAGTGCTGAAGGCAAAATATTGGGATATTTAATCACTTCGGGATTTGTCCTATTTTATATTTATTTATATATTTTATACGAAACAACGTACGTCAAACCCTAAAGAAGTCTTGACGGGCACTGGCCGGGGTGGCTGCGTTCGCTTGAACTGTTCATCTTTGTTTTTAACATTGATAAAAATAAATTATGAAACGTTGTATCCTCTGAAAGCTAAGTTGGAATATCTCACAGCCTCTAGTTATACTGGCTCTCCATACCCCCAGATCTAAACAGTGCTGTGCAGGCACTGGCGAACTCCTACGCAGAAATGAAGTCCAACCACCAAGTAGTCTTTGCAAATTACTCAGTTAAATAGTGATTTAGTTTCGTCTTTAGGATTGTTTTAACCAACTTCAAAAAGTAGGTGAGGTCAATTCGAGTATGTTCTTTTTGTATGTATGTTACGCGATATCTTCACAGATTATAAACCTATTTCAATGATTTTTTAATTAAATAGGAATTACCTCAAGGGTGGTCCCATTAAATTTTAAAGAAAATCTTCCGCCCCCAAGGGTGGAAAATAGGGTGAAAAAAAGTTTCATATTGGACTATTGCCTAAGGAATTTCATATATCTTCGCAGATTGAAAACCGATTTTAATGATTCTTTTTTTATTAAAGAGATTATACTTCAAGAGTGGTCCCCTAATATTTGGAGAAAAAGTTCCATATACCTAAGGGTAGCAAATAAATAACTTCTTTTTTAGCAATTTGAAGTCGGTTCTTACTTTTTGTTAAAAGTTATAATTATTAAAGTGTATTATTGTTATTCACTTATTGGGCTTCACATAACCCTTCTCCGTTTATTCAATTTTTATGAAATAATTTTGTAACCGTGATTATAAGCCGTGCAGTGGCAGTGTAAGAATATCCACTACCCAATATCATCCCGTGCTGTCGTAATAAGCGGCTGAGGGAAAGCCAGAGGATTGGCAGCAGTATATTCCTTATAACAGCTGAATTAGAAAAAACAGCATCTTGGCAGGGGTTGTTGCCAAGCGAGATAACTATAATAAATACTCCACTTATAAGACGATCTATGAGGAGGTCTGTATTCAGTGGTGGACATTTAAGGGCCTGTAATGGTAATGGTAATAGATTTTTGTGCAATAATTACAATAAAGTAAATTTACGGACGTTTAAAAAAGTCTGAAAATTCTGCAACGTCGCCTAAATATTAATTTTAATCATTTTTATAGTTTTAGGTTTGGTTTCGTTACTTTTGAACTAAAGTAGGTAGATACATATAAAATTATGTATCGATAGGCCACAGTATCCACTTACTCGCATAAGTTCTAAGTTCAAACGAAACAAAAGAAGCAAAAAGATCTTAAAATTATTTATTTATTTATTAATTATTCTCTATTATTTATTCAAAGCACCAAAGATATTAAACATAAGGTGAGCTTAATGTTATATGACATTCTCTACCAGCTAACCTTGGGTAGAACAGAGAGTGAGTTATGGGCAATTAGCTACGTGGTAGGGCCTCACTGCAGCTGTATTATGGTAGTAGCAGAAATGCATCGGCTTGACCGTGGGTGGGCCACGCTCACAGAATACGAGTGTAAATTCCAGCTTAATACTGCTGTGTTCCGTATGGTGAGTGTAGAGAACCTTGGTTAGTAGACGTGTTAAGGAAGACATCTCATCTGCATTTTGATTCTTAACTGAGAACATATAAATAGGACTATGGGCCACAGAATCATCTTACCACTTATTTTTTAAATTACTCGTTTTTTTTTTGTTGTGAAACGGCAATCGTATAAGATGCGAGGAAAACTAGTTATAAATGAAAACAAACCGTCCGTTTACAAGTTACAGTAACACACTCGAACATAATATCCACTGCGATTTCATTTCAAATCAAATTAAATTTATTTAAAAATACCGCATTCAATGGAAAAACTGTGAGAAACATTGGCAATTAAAAGTTCAATTAAAAGTTTTGATAACTTTTCCTGGGTGATTTTTCATTACATTTAACGAAGTTTTTCCTTGTTTTAATGTTTGAATACGATGTGCATGGGTAAGTTAATGTTTTGCACTTTTAGTTTGGCAACCACTAGGTGAAGTAACGACCTGGTAAGACATGCCTAAAGTCAATGGATGCAGGAGGCTTGGGAGCGTGTTTTGTTGCATTCCATAGGGGAGGTGTACTTGACTACGTCGCTTGCTCTCGCGTTACTAACCCAGATAATTTATATATTTTAGCTACACACGGAGCAACGAATAACATTTTTTTTATATAATAAGGGTGACAAACGAGCACTCAGTCCACCTGATGTAAGTGGATGTTGTGGGCCATAGACATCTACATTTAACCTTAATCAAGAATCAAAATGCAGATGCATTGTCATCCCTGATAACTGAGATGGAATGCCTCGTTTCCAGTAAAAAGGGTCTCCGGTTCTCTACACTAACCACATGAAACACAGCAACATTAGGCTGCTATTTTACGCTGGTATTCTGTGAGAGCGTGGTCCTACCCCGGTCGAGCCGACCCATTTGTGCTGCAACCACAATATAGCTGCAGCATGGCTATACCACGTTAAAAATATTGTTTACAAAATTTTTTTGTAAGCAAAGTATATTTTTGCTTGCGATCTTTTTGATATTTTTTTCCTTCGCACATACGAAAACGTTGTTAATATATCAAGCAACGCGGACGAAGTCGCGGGTATCAGCTAGTATTATATAAAAATACACTGAAAATTTTCTTTATAAAATACAAAAAATTAACTCCCGAAAGTTCTTCAAATGAAAATTAGGTAATGTCTTTGATGAAGACGAAGCCCTCAAAAGTCCACTATTGGTTATTGCTCTATCACTTTGTAGACTTGGTATGATCATCATGCCAGGCAAGCGGATTGAAAGAGTTTTATGTTACTCTCATGATAATTTGCTAGGTGATAGAACTCACTTTACCTAGGAGTCAGTTTAGTTAGGTACCAATAACCTAAGTCCGATCTGTAGAGAGCCAGTTAAATTACAGGCTGTGAGGTCCTCAGAGTTAACAACACCTTATTCTTATCTTATAATAAAATCCAGAATAGTATGGCGTCTTCAGACGTAAAGAACCTAGAATAGTGACGGTGAACACCGTCAAAAATCGTGATAATACGAACGCCTATCCTTATGCCAAGTGTAACGATTGTTGAAAATCCTCCCTTAAACCAGAGAGACCAAAGTCCAATCGTGTATTCTACGGGTTCAATTAAAATGGCTGGTATTACCTATGGATTCAAAAAATTTTTTGTACAAATAAGCGGGACAAACGAGCACACACCTAATATTAGTGGATACTGTGGCTCATAAACATCTACATACATCTTCATCATCATTCAATCTATCCTCGACTAAGCTAAAATGGAGAAGCGTTGCCGCGCCTGAAGGCTAACATAAGCTTATTTACCAGAAAAGAGTTTTTGGTTCTCTATACTCTCTTTACTCTATATTCTGTGCATAAAGTAATAACCTTTATAAATAAAATATCATTGGACAGTGTGTCCCCTGTAAATATGCTCGTAAAACTATGCATTGAACATCCCTGAAACTTATATATCAAATACATTAAGCAATATTCACCACAAACTGAAGTCCACTTATTCTGAATCCTATCAACATTCCAGTCCCATCTTTTACAATTCCTTTTTAAAAACTCTAGATGATATCGTGCAGGTGATCGTCCATATGAATCAAAATATTGACCGATGCCATTCATATCGATATATAAAGCTATCCAATGTGAGCCTAGTTTATCATCCGTATCCAAATTTGCATGTACGTGGGTATACATGGGCAGTCTATTAGCAGCATAAACATTATTTTCTAGACTGGGATGCATCTTTTTCAGATGTTGTTGTACATCTAGTGTATTCATGATATTACTGCTATTAGTAGATTATTACAGTACCAAACTATTCATTGGTTAACATAGAATCATCAATTATAGTGATTTGTAAATATTAAATCGCATTCTTTTGTGATTACTTGTAGGAGTCATCAGTGTAACGCAAGTCGCAACACGAAAGAATGCGAGATAAGCTGTTGACTCATAAAGTTACTATCAGTTTCACTGCGGAATGCTTTAGATTAGGTATAACTTACAGTTGCTATATAAGACCGAGCAGCTACAGTCATGAGTCAGTGTATTGTCGTTTGACCGCAGTGGATCTACCAATACTACGCTTGTGTTACTTCAACGCATCAATGGTCATGGACGTAAGTGCTTATTCTATTGGTTTAACTTACTTTTCTTTCTGTTGTTTTCTTATGCGCGCGCGTGTGTGTGTGTGTGTGTGTGTATGTGATTAAGTGTAAATACATTGATATTAACATGATAACTGTGTTGTTGCAGAAATCATTCAGCTTGAAATGAAAATACCTATAAACAGCATTACTACTCACCACTCTCCCTCAAGAAGAGAGTGATGACATCGTCATTAATAATAACAGATGTGATGGTGGAAAAAGCAAATTGCAATCGATTGATCATTTTTGAAGCTGAATTTTAATTACTATTTTCAACTTGAACTTTTGTAGCTAACGATTCTCTCAAAGCTACGAATAGGTCGGCTCGATATCAGAAGTATCTTGTTCTCACACAATATTTAAGCACAGTGCTTCTGTGTTGCGTATAGCGGTAGATGAGAACCGGAAACTCACTTTACTCGTTTCAGCACTGAGGGATGAGAACGCGTCTGTGTTTTGATTCGAGGACAGATGTGTAAGCCATATAAGCCACTTGCTATCAAATGGGTTATGTGACTTCCCTTTGGTACTGTTACGAACTAACAAAAACAGCTGCTATTTATAAGACTCGCTGATGTAACTGCTCCCCACTTAAGTAGCGAGCGACCGCGTCATGCGATAAAACATGCGACCAATCACCACCTGACGTACGTAGCCGCCTGCTATTAAATCAATAACAAACCGCTGCGAAACTCCCGCCTACCCTCAAACCACGCGTCCAATCGCCAATTACCGTGAAGGTGACGAACGACCATATTGCGAGGCTGTCCGCTATTAGAGCAGGTTTAAAGATGTTTAAGAGAGGTGAGTTAGAAACATTTGTTTGTTCATTCAGCAGTACAACATTACTATTTTATTTTTAATATCTCCAATTGTTCCAGCACACACATAGTCGCAGCCCTTATTACAAGTATGTAAGACTTTAAAGGAGTGGTCGTTGGTTAGGTTGTGTCCAGTGTCCAAGAGATGTTTAGCGAAATGGGATTTATCAGGATTTAGGCCGCGTACAGGAATTGCAAACAATAATCTTCGGAATATCTGTAATAATAAAGATAAGTTAGATATTCGTCAAAAGTCGGATGTTTACAAACTTGTTAGTGACGAATGCCACGCCGTTTACGTGGGTCAGACTGGTCGCAACTTCGAGACACGTTACAAAGAGAATTTAGCCACGTACAGGAATTGCAATCCCGATAAATAGCAGCTGTTTTGGCTCACTGCTCACTTAACGGTCAGCCACCGTAGTCTACTACACCTGAAGATGCCTCGTGTAGAGGCGAAACACGTGTCGTATTTTCGTTGGTGGTGTGTCTTTCCTAGTGTAGTGGTGGTGGGAGTAGTGGTGCTGGGATTAGTGGTGACGGCGATAGTGCACCAATTGAGGGAGGTCGGGAGGTGCTCTTCAAACTAGGTAAGACACATCATTTTATATTATTGAGCGGATATTGGCAAAGTAAATTTTTCCAACCTTAATAATATTGTTACGAGCTTGGGGTTCGAGACAATTGAAAACTGCCGAGTGATTTACCAAAATTGACACTTTAATTACACAACACTAATTACAATTTTAACCACACTAATAACAAAACACAATTTTACTACAGATCGCTTCAGCTCGCAGTTGTATCGCTTGGAAGTCTTCGCTTGTCGCCAATTCAATACTGACTCGGTCGTGGTCTATACCGGCCTTATATAGCGCCTCAGATACTTTCCAGAACCTTCTACTGTAGAAACATATAGAATGTTCGAGTACATATCGGTCCCGAAATTTCTAGAAGGATCTTGACTCTCCTAGTTCTGCTACTCGATACTAGAGGGCGCTAGTGATAACTAGTGCTGCCATGTGCAAGACATTAATAGTGGCGCGCAACACTGCCCCCTCCTAAGACATGCTCGTCCCGAGCATTATTGGCCCCATAATAACGCGTCAGTCGATCCACATGGACGATCTTAGTGGTACCTCTTGCACCTTTCTGTATCCGGTAGGTTACGTCATTGATCCTTGTCACAATCCGGTACGGTCCGTCCCATTTAGCTTGAAGCTTAGGAGATTTCCCTTTGCTGCGAACTGGATTGTGTAACCACACTAGTGAACCTTCGTCAAACCCTTTGTTGTTCATTTTGCGGTCATACCGTGTTTTCATCTTTTCAGACGTTTGCTGTCCCGATTGTCTGACGTGCTCATAAATGTCATTCATTTTGTTCCGCAAGTCATTTGCATAATCGGTTATACTGCGTGGGGCATCAGGTGGTATTCCGGTGATCAGGTTTGCAGGCAGACGTAATTCTCTCCCAAAATTTGCTAAAGCTGGTGTCACTGATGTACTTTCGTGAACAGCGCTTCGATATGACAACAAAACGGTTGTATGTGCCTGTCCCAGTCTTTTCACAGTTTTTCCACAACTTTTGCTAGGTACCTCTCCAATGTCTGATTAAATCGTTCTACCATTCCATCAGATTGTGGATGGTAAGAAGTTGTTCTTGTTTTATGAATACCCATAACTCGGCAAGTTTCCTGGAATATTTGAGACTCAAAATTCCTTCCTTGATCGCTGTGAATCTCTAAAGGTACTCCAAAACGACAGAAGACTTCTGGCCACTTAGTGAAGTAATCCATCACAACCATGAAATACTTGTTACTACTTTCACTTTCCGGAAACGGCCCCGCAACGTCAACGGCTATCCTCTCCCATGGTGCACCAACATTGTACAATTTCAATGCACCTCTACTACGAGTTTGTGGTCCCTTTACAGCCGCACAACTTGTACATTTGCGACACCAGTCCTCGACATCGTCACGACCGTGGACCCAGTAAAACCGTTCTCGGATCTTCAGTAGAGTTCGTTTAACTCCCAGTTGACTCTATTGAAATTAGGATGTTTTTAATTTCAATAGCCTCACGTATCGTCCTTGGAAGGAATCGATGTTCTTTCGCGAGAATTTGTGGTTTATCAAATCTAATGTAATGGCGTGGGCCGTCTAGGATATCACAAACTGCAGACTTCCCGGAACGTTGGTGCTTCACGTCAGCTATGTGTTCTTTACGGGTTTTAATAGATTGTTTTGTTTGTGTTTCAAACAAATCAAACGTCGGGAATTAATAAAAATAAGTTGATTAAACGCGATATAATCCGTAAAATTAGTTTTATTCAATGTGTAGTGTTCGTGTAAATATAAGAAATCTATGTAAACCCCGTGTAGTGGCGGGTAAGAATACCCACTACCCCATATCTTCCCGTGGGTGTCGTAAGAGGCGACAAAGGGAAACTGATACAGAAAATGGGCAGCAGCATATTTCTGATAAAGCCAAAAACAATAAAAACTGCGGTTGCCAACCCGATCGCCAAGCGTGGCAACTATGGCAATATACCCCCATGAGCGACGACACAAAGAACGCCCCCAGTCCCCGGTGGCCCCGCTATTCCTGGCTACGGTGGCGACCATGGTAACGGCGGGCAGTGGGTGCTAAGAATCTCCGGTGGAGGTTCGGTTGCCACCTACGACGATTCGACCTGGCAACATATAACGCACGCACCCTGAGGACTGACGAGAAGATCCTGAGCTTGAAGAAGAGATAGATAAGTTACGCTGAATATATTAGGACTATCCGAGGTCCGAAGAGAGGGGAGGACACGGTAATCCTCGAATCCGGCAACTTATTCTATCACCGGGAGGGCGACCATCTGTCCCAAGGAGGTGTCGGATTTATCGTCCACAAGTCTCTCGTTAACAACGTTAAAGATCGGGAGTGTCGACGAGGGTTGCGTACCTTATACTCAGAATCACCAAACGATATTCGCTGAAGGTCATACAGGTTTACGCACCAACCTCGGCACACCCCGATGAGGAGGTGGAGGAAATGTATGAGGATATCTCTAGAGCCATGTATTCTCCAAAACCCACTATACGGTGTTAATGGAGACTTCAACGCAAACTAGGCACAAGAGAGAGCGGTGAGCTGAAAGTGGGAAATTCGGAATAGGGCAACGGAACCGGCAACAGCAGCTGGCCGACTTTATGGAGAAAGAGGGACTCTTTATGGTGAACTCTTTCTTCCAAAAGCGGCCCCACAGAAAGTGGACCTGGTCGAGCCCCGACGGTTCGAAAAAAATGAGATTGACTTCATTATGATGACCAGACGACAACTGTTCAGTGATGTCTCAGTGATCGCGAGGGTGAAAACTGGAAGCGATCACCGAATGGTGAGAGGCACACTGAACCTAAACGTTAAGTTGGAAGTTCATGTCTAATGAAGTTAATGCTCCGTCCCCCTCGTGCTCTAATCCAAAGTCCCGAAAACTTTCAGCTCGAGTTACAAAATCGTTTTAGTGCCTAGAAATTTGCAATGAAGTGGACGATATGAATGATAAGCTTGTGGAAACTGTCCATGCGGTCGGAGCTAAGTTCTGTAAGACCCGTCGCAGAAGAACACAAAAACTCTCCGATCACACTCTTAATCTCATGTTAGACGGGAGATGAAGCTGCAGTCTTCAACAGATTTGACAGCATACAGGCAACTGAACAGACAGATCTCCAAATGCATGCGGCGGGACTTACGCAACTTCAATAAAGCTTGTATTGAAGAAGCGATCCAGTGGAACCAAGGCTCCAAAGTCTTTGCCGGAAATCTGTCGAAGCTGAAGACCGAGTGTGGCATCATCGTTTCCGGGACACCTGAGATTTTGAGTGACATTGAGAGGTTCTATGGGCAGCTGTACACGTCATCGTTGGAGCCACACGCAATTGTGAGTAACGATCCAAGAACAAGTCTTATCCGACACTATTCCGATGATATTCCGGACGTCAGTTTAAGCGAGAATAGCTCTCCAGTACATTAAAAACGGCAAGGCCCTAGGAGAGGATGGAATTACAGCGGGGTTTCTGAAAGCGGGTGGAAAACCGGTACTTGAAGTCCTTCAGAAGTTCTTTAATTCCGTCCTCCATGGTGGCACTACTCCGTAGGCGTGGAGCAGAAGTGCGGTGGTCTTGCTCTTCAAGAAAGGCGACAACGCTCTTGAAGAACTACAGACCGATTCCTTCTGAGCCGCGTCTACGTGCTGTTTTCGAGTCATTACGAATCGTCTCGCATGCAGAATCGACGACTTCCAGCCTCCCGAACAAGCCGGTTTCCGAAAGGCTTTAGCACCATAGACCACATACATACCCTTCGGCAAATTGTACAGAAGACCGACGAGTACAATCTGCCACTTTGCCTTGCGTATGTGGACTATGAAAGCCTTTGATTCCGTCGAAATTTGGGCGGTGCTGCAGTCCCTTCAGCGGTGCCAACGAAACCTATCCAACTGCAGAGAGTTGTAAGACAGGGTGATGTAATATCCCGAAACTCTTCACCGCTGCATTGGAAGACGTTTTCAAGCTACTGGACTGGAAAGGATACGGTATTAACATCAATGGCGAGTACATCACTCACCTTCGATTTGCCGACGATATAGTCCTTATGGCAGAATCGCTGGAGGACCTAAGCACTTTGCTCAATGACCTCATTAGTGTGTCTCCCAATGGATAGGTCTCAAGATGAACATGGACAAAACAAAAATCATGTTTAATGTCCATGTCACACCTATGCCGGTAGTTGTTGGGAGCACTAAGCTCGAGTTGTTGACGAATATGTTTACCTGGGACAAATAGTCCGACTAGGTAAGTCCAACTTCGACCGAGAGGTCAATCAACGTATTGAACTCGGCTGGGCAGCGTTCGGGAAATTGCGACCCATCTTCTCGTCAGGCAAACCTCAAAACCTCAAAACTAAATTGTACAACCAGTGCGTGTTGCCAGTGATGACATACGGAACTGAGACGTGGTCCTTCACTGCTGGCCGTATGAGGAAGCTCAAGGTCGCTCAGCGAGATATGGAGAGGGCTATGTTCGGGGTATTTTTTGTGTGATAGACTTAAAAATGAAGACATTCGCAGTAGAACCGGAGTAACCGACATAGCTCAAAGGTTTAGTAAGCTGTAGTGGTATTGGGTCGGCCATTTAGCTCAAAGAACCGATAACCGATGGGAAATAAAGGTTCTTGAGTGGCTGCCTCGTACCGGCAGGCGAAGTTTAGGCGTCCCACACTAGATGGAGTGACGACCTGGTAAGACATGCAGGAAGTCAATGGATGCAGGTGGCTCGGTACCGTGCTTTGTGGCATTCCGTGGGGAGGCCTATGTTCAGCAGTGGACTTGTGAAGGGCTGTAATGAATGAAAAAATTATGTAAACCAGTACGGACTGAAATAGCAAATAAAATACGCCGACTAGAAGATCTCAAGACCAAGCGCGCAAGATACGTAACATCATTAAATTTCTTGAAGAGATGCAGAGACCATAATCTCATTCCTACGTGTGTCAAGATATCTACTAAAAAGACATTTGAGGAAGCGCTAAGATCTTAAATCAGGCAAGCAAAAGTTGTTAATAACGGTGATTCAGCAAAAAGTACCGATCTATGTTTCATAAACAAACCCATAGACAAATCGTCCAGTGATCTAAAAACAGTTTTATCGACATTTGATTATAAGAATTGCATGGAAACTTTAGATAAACGGAGACAACTAAATACAATGAATGCAAAAATAAACATATCGATAAATACCAAAAACTAACAACTAAATCAAATGTCCAACACTAACGTCAACGTAAGAACGGAATACAACCATTGACAACAGACGCGAGTAATAAACAACGTGCGGTCTATAACCTGTCAAAACAATCTCTGGACGACGCGACAATAAAAGTTTTGACCAAAGTTGTGAATTTCTTGCAATAACACCGCGAAAAATCCCGTATGAAAACATTATCTGTAGTGTTGAGGACTGTCTGTATAAAATAATATTGGTAAGAAAGATTTAGAGGCCATACGTCAAGACATTTCGTCTTTGTTACGTCGAAGCTCAGTGCCGAAATTAAATCTTACCATAGATTAATTCAATGCATTAAAAACTTACGCAACAGACCAGATCTAACGATTCTCCGCGCAGATAAAGGTAATGCTACGGTTATAATGGATACGTCGGATTACAATTTTAAAATACAACAACTTTTATCGGATGAAAGTACGTACGTAAAGGTCAAAACAGACCCTACAACTAATACGCTTAAAACAACTAGCGATCTAATTAAGAAATACTCCGAGAAATTGAATCTAGACGTTAATTCGATAATACCTGCGTGTGCCAAACCACCGAAGTTGTATGGGTTACCAAAAATACACAAACCGAACACTCCATTACGTCCAATAGTGAGTCAGATCGATTCGCCAACTTACAGATTGGCTCAAGAGCACACACTAAGGATTCATACCATTTTGTCAGTGACATAAAAGATCTATGTCTTGCTGACAATGAAACTATGGTCAGTTTTGATGTTCAGTCTCTATTTACATGCCCACCTGTTGAAGAGTGCATCTCAATTGTAACTAGGAAACTAGAGGAAAACAACATGCCAGCAGAATATGCAGAATTACTCAGAAATTGCTTTACATCTGGCTATCTATTGTGGAAGGTACAGTTTTACAAGCAATGTTGTTGCAATGGGCTCACCGGTATCTCCCATTTTGCCGATATTTTCATGGAGGACTTTGAGGAAAAAGCCCTGCTTACTGCACCAGTAACTCAAGGTTCTACAAGTGGTACGTAGACGATACTTTCACAATTTTACCATCAGACAAAGTATCTGCATTTTTAGAACATCTTAATTCCATAAACTCTAAAATTCAATTTACTATGGAGTTAGAGGCAAATAATTCCTTAGCCATCCCAGATGTGTTAGTCATCCAAAATCCCAACAACACCATAGGTCACACTGTGTTTAGACATAAGACCCACACAAACCGATATTTAAATGGTATATCTCACCATCATCCTTCACAGTTAGCTAGCGTGGGCAAATCTTTGTTACAGAGAGCACGAGGGATCTGTGACAGCAAACACCTGGCCGCCGAGCTGGCACGTCAAGCAGGTTCTGCGACAACAAGCTTCGGGTCCTGCGCCTACGTCACAGTGACAGAGTGAAGCCGGCCACAGTCTAACATGTGCCTGCTGTACTACCATATGTCAGAGGTGTCACAAACAGATTGGCTACATCTTGAAGCGAGCTTCTATTACAACTTTCTTCAAGCCGCCCAAGAAGATTAGTCAGTTCTTACCATCCGTCAAGTGCAATATTTCTCTACAAGATGCAGGAGTGTACAAGCTTGATTGTGAATGTGGTCTCTCATATATAGAATAAACGAAACGATCTATAAAACCCGCGTAAAAGAATACATAGCTGACGTGAAGCACCAACGTTCCGGGAAGTCTGCAGTTTGTGATCATATCCTAGACGGCCCCGCCATTACATTAGATTTGATAAACCACAAATTCTCCCGAAAGAACATCGATTCCTTCCAAGGATGATACGTGAGGTTATTGAAATTAAAAGCATCCTAATTTCAATAGGGAGGCTGGGTACTACCACCTGCTTGAAATCCTGTAATTAATAAAATTAAAACTAAACCCAAGCATACCACTGCAAGACTTCAAGACACAGTTAGTTCATTCTGCGTAGATCGGACCAAAATTAATAATTAAAAAGCTGAAGGTAC